>CABHPR010148434.1:0-15262 GCA_902168415.1 Peromyscus melanophrys | reverse complement strand
TATATATATATATATATATATATTTGTATAAGATATTAGATAAGTTGAGAGACATTTTATAAAATAAGTGACCAGTATTCTTTAAACAAACCAAGCCATGAAATACAAAGATTGAGAGGATTTTCAGATTAATGGCTACTTAGAGTGGAAATGACTTAAGGCAATGTACTATACTGGATTGGATCCTGGTCCTAAACATGGACATAGGTGAAGCAATTAAGGAAATTCTCCTAAGGCTTATAGGTTATCTACTACTATCCCACCAGTGCTAATGTCTGGATTTTGTTGATTATATTGTTGGCATCTATGGGCTCTGGTCACCATTTATATTGGAATGCTTTTGTCATGATTTGCACATTCTTATGAGTTTAAAATTACTTCAAAACAAAAAATTAAAGAACTAGACCAATCTAATGACCTAACTTCTCTGGAGTTTGGTGGCAGACATTTAATTGGCATGCATAATAACATATCACTTTATTTCTTTTTTTTTGGGGGGGGGGGTGAACACTGGAAGGTCAGAGAGATAGAACAAGCCACAGCTATCTCACCTTGCTGGAAGCCTCTATGTCCTCATATCCAAATGACTGTCAGCTGAACTGCTGCTAGAAGCCTGAATGCTTAACCAGGCCAAATGCTTCTCAAGGCCAAATGCCTCTCCAGGGCAAATGCCTCTAGTTTCTGGTCCTCACGCCTTATATACCTTTCTGCTTTCTACCACCACTCCCTGGGATTAAAGGTGTGGGTCACCATGCCTGGCCGGTTCCAATGTGGCCTTGAACTCACAGAGATCCAGAGGGATTTCTGTCTCTGGAATGCTAGGATTAAAGGCGTATGCTACCACTGCCTAACCTCTGTTTAATATTGTGGCTATTCTGTCTCTGACTCCAGATAAGTTTATTAAGGTACACAATATTTTGGGGAACACAATACCACCACATTTCCTCTCTTTTGTCTAAAATTAAAAAGGCTTATAACTAATACAAGAAAAACTATGTCCAATAAGTATATACAATACATATAGTCAAGATTACATTAACGATGTCTAGTCCATTAACATTTGTCAGATTCAGACAAAAAACTCCATTATATATATTAACAATGTCCAGTCCAGTAACATCTGATAAACTCAGACCAAAAAATTTTCATTACTTATCTTATTTAAAACAAGTAGTTCCTTTTTAAAAGTAGATTCCATAATCTCCCTTTTTATCTTATCATATCCATATTCTCTCTTTTTTCTTTTCATAATACATTCAGTAGTCTACCTTTTGTCATTTTTATGTCTTCTCCTTTTTCTTTTCAGTGTAGATTCAGTGATCTACCTATTTTTCCTATTTTTCTTTATCTTTTTTCTCAGAGTAGATTCGATGATCTATCTCATATCTTATTCTCTTTTTCTTTTTTGCCTTCTAGGGGTGAAGATATCTTTAGGGAATCTTGAAAAGAAAAATTTTAGGTTAATTGTCAAGTCCTGTATCATTTGTCCAGTCTCTGTATAATAGGAAAGTTCAGGGCTTGTCATAAGTCCTTGCTCGAGTAGTCTGTCAGGCTGGATCATCTCAGCTAGTCATCTTGAAATTGTCCTCAACAATTTGTACTCCAAAGTCGATCTTTCCTTGGTGTTAATCAGTTTAATAGCTTTACCATAGTCCATGTAGAATCATCATTGTGGGATTCTGTCACCTTTTTGGAGATTTCAAAGTCCCTGTTAGGTGTGGTCATGGTTCACTGCAGACTTTTTTTTTTTTTTCTTTGTGCCTCCTCTGTGGTTTGGAGTAATCACAGTCTGATAAATGTCTGTCTCTCGGAACCATGAACATTCTTCCCTAGAAGAGAAAATCTTCACAGCAATTTCTCCCCACCATTTGTCTTGCCAAACTTTTCCAAACTGACCTTTGCCGATGCTTTCTTGTAACACGTTGGTCCTGGCAATTCTTCTCTAAACAAGTAGTGGTAAACTCTTTGTCCCAGGTAGCAGCATCACCGCAGTCACCAACATGATGAGAAGAAGCCAGCAACTCGGAGTAGCAGCCACTGCCTCCATGGTCCCACCACTGTTTGTGGTTCGGTCCGGGCCAAAGCTTCTCCCAAGCCTCCTAGGCCGGCGTCAAACTCGGGATCCTCCTGCCTCTCCCTCCTTCAGTAAATCCTACCAGCATGTGCCACCACAACCGGCCGAGTGTAGCTCGGGCCTGAGCTGGGGCTCACAAGGCCACAGCTTTTTCATGAATTCGTACCACGAACGTTGGCTGCCAGATGTAGCATGAGTCTTAAGAGTTCTTATTAATAAAATCAAACCTGAGCCGGGTATTTGGGTGAACACTGGAAGGTCAGAGAGATAGAACAAGCCACAGCTATCTCACCTTGCTGGATCTTCAGCTGGTCTTGCTTCCTCAGACTGGAAGCCTCTATGTCCTCATATCCAAATGACTGTCAGCTGAACTGCTGCTAGAAGCCTAAATGCTTAACCAGGCCAAATGCTTCTCCAGGCCAAATGCCTCTCCAGGGCAAATGCCCACTTTATTTCTTCTTGGTGTCACTGTACAAGAATTCGTCAGGTCTCACCCCACTGGTGGCAGGCAGATTTTTCTACATGTGTAGCAGTTATGGAAAACAAATGAAAGTTACTAATTATAGGCTTTTCCTTGAATTATCTACGTTTTCATTATGAAGAAACATTTATTATTATTATTATTATTATTATTATTATTATTATTATTATTATTATTTGGTTTTTCGAGACAGGGTTTCTCTGTGTAGCTTTGTACCTTTCCTGGAACTCACTTGGTAGCCCAGGCTGGCCTCGAACTCACAGAGATCCGCCTGGCTCTGCCTCCCAAGTACTGGGATTAAAGGCGTGCACCACCACTGCCTGGCGAAACATTTTTATTAATTGGAGATTTTCTTTTTAATAATAAGCTTCTTCACATTCACTTAGCTAAAGAGAGGAAGGACTCAGACATCACCAAGGACTTTTCTCCTTTCTTGTGAGTTGAACAGGAAAAATATCCAATTCCCTTCAAAAGTGTTAGTCAGAAACCTTGGGGCTACCTGCCAATTGCTTTTCTAGAGGAAATGGAGAGGCTGTAGCTAACCGTGTGTCTCTGACTGTGCAAATATTTCTTCTTGGAGACAGGGTGTGGTAGTTGCTGTAGCAAGGGGCAAACTAGAAGCATTGAGCTGAACTGGAAGTTCTAAAACCACATTTAAAGCAAACTTCATCCTCAGTAGAATGCTGAGCCATTTTGGAGCCTTCCCTCTGCTCCTGAAAATGATCCCCACCAGCCCCTCCAGCCCATCACCACGGCTCGATCAATAGCTGTGCTGCATATAAAGTTAGGTCTTACAGGATGTCGATATTAACCTTTCAAGTGTGCATCTTTCATGATTTATCTATCAATAGCTCAACTAAATATGTTTTATATGCTACAAGCACTTCTTTTTACCTGGCAGGAAAACTGACATTTCAAAGCTGGCTTCCTTCCATCAAGACACCATCTTCTGGAATCAGGGACATACTTTACCTGGCCGAACCTTTGGTCATATACTAGGGCTGTAATGCAGGTCTCCTATAACCTCCTCCAGGGCAAACTGTTTCTAACTCATGGCAGCACCTAAAGCTGTCCTGAAAGAGTAAATAAATGCTCACTAAACTTCAGCAAGCTGACTTCATTGTAAATATAAATGGCACCAATGTCCTCATTAATTACTTAGTTTTCAATGAATCTCCTGTATTAATCACTGGCTGCTATGTAATAAATGTTGATAAAATGATTCCCAGTTTTAAGTAATTATATTTAATTTTTAGAGAAATCAAGAAAGGTAGATAATACTACCTTTTGTAGAGCCAAAGAAACAAGCATGTGTAGAGTTATTTACCCAAAGTCACTTTGTTAATACAAATAAGATGGTCACTGCAGCCAGGTGTGTTTTGAACTTGATATTCAATAGTTAGGTAAAACGTATCAATTAATTTCACCTGTTGAGGAATACAGCTTGGAACTTAAGTACAATCTGAGATATTTCAAGTGTGTTTTGTAGTTAGGAGCATTGTGTTTCTCAATCTAACTGTTCAGCTAAGCCCGTTAGCTCAGGTTCCTTTGTGCCAGGGTGACAGATTTAGAACAGGAAACTTCTCGTGAGGCACCATGATGCGTCTACTAGTTTTCTGGTGCTCTTAACAAATCACCAGGTTTTGGGTCTTGAGCAGCATGTAACTGCTCTGGCAAGAGAGGTGATGGTCTATAGGGACATTTGTGTCCCGCCCTTTGTCTGCCAATCAGCCAACTTAAAGAGAAGGAAAGAAAGTAACCAACATATCCAAAATTTAGGTTATCTTATTAAAAATCAGGAAAATGCAAATTTTAAAACGAGATATTTCATAATCAGCAGATTTAGTCAGTCATGTGACAAGATAAAATGTTAGTATGAAGTAAATCCAGTGGGCCATAGAAAAGTAGACACGGAACTAAGAGGAGAAATTGTTGAGAAGGATTCCTGCAAGACTCAGGAAAGAGGGGGAATGAAGGGGTGATGGAGGCTAAAATTCATTATAGAAATTTGTGAAACAGTCAAAATATAAGAATATTTTAAGGAAATAGTAAATCATGTGCACTACTAATGAGAACCAAATTAATCTGATGACTTTAAAGAGTGTTTTGATGAATCTACCTGTAGCCAGACTCACCAAATATAATCTTCCATGTGTACGTGAAGAGATGTTCAACAATGCTCACCAATGAACCATGTGTAATAACACATGAAGACATCCTGTAAATCACTAAGAGTGAGCTCTGTACATTCCTGTGCAGAATGTTACACAACAGATGAAGAGGAGCAGCAGCAAACCCAGGATATTGGTCTATATGGGCTGTAACCTAGTGCTCGCTTAAACACAGAGTTATCTTTATAGCAGAAAGCCACTCATACAGAACTTTACAAAGCATAAAACAGTTGCACAAATTGTGTAGATGTGTAAATGCATTAATATGATAAAAGTATACATGAGTCTGATGTACAAAACTTCTTGGTAGTATCATAAGTATGAATATGCATGAGTTAATTTTTAAAAGAAGTAAAACTAAAAATCATCTGCCCGTTATACCATCATTAGATAAATAAGAAAATATGTTTGTGTCTAGTGATAAAATTTCTTGTTCCTCCTCAATTTAGTAGTTTTTTTCCCCCACTGAGTACTTCCCCTTCCTATTATTGGACAAAAGAGCAGGACAAACAAAACCCCCACAATTCATGTCACATGACCTGGAGTGGTTCAGTTTGGTTAGAAAATGTGCACATTCTGAGAAGCACTGATCAAAGCCACCTCCAAACAGTCCTTAAAACTATCCGCTTTGTTGCTGGATCTGAGTCTAAACCCAAATGTTTAAATCAGAAAAGTGAATTTTCTTTTCCCACACTCAATACTGGAAAGATTTGGAGAATAAACCCAAGCACCTTAGGTCACATTATGGTGCCTAAAACTCAGTCCTTGTGTTCAACACTAGAGTTATTCAAACAAACACACAAACTTGTAAACTTTGGGGGAGAGTCAAGACAGGAGGAAGTTCAGAAATATTAACATTCCTCACCCTGTCTATTGAGCATCCACATCATCATCTATTATTTTCTGATCCAACAAAAGGAGAACATTCTATCTCGGGACCTTGGGTTTGCTAAAGGGCTAGAGAAAGACCTGGGGAAACATAATACACATTCAGACAGCTACCCTCAGCTGTCTTCCAGGATTATTAAGTATCTGGCACTGTAAACTCCAACTTGTTTCTTTAAAAATTGTTAAAGCAGATGTGCCAGCATGTCAATAGCAGAGTAATATCCAAACCATATATTATTCCTTCCAAGAGGCTGCAACAAGGTAATGTGCATCCCCCAACGAGGACAAGACTAATCGCCGTGCAGTGCTGAGGCTCTGGAGATTTCCCCTGGGAGCCCATCATTTTATCACATGCCACAGCTCCTCTCCATCAGTATGCTCTCCAGAGCAGCTCCTTTCCTCCACAGGTACCATCCCGGGGAAGGAGCTCGCTAATAAAATCTACCTAGCACAGATCTGGCCTGGTGCACAGGACCATGATACCAGCATACTTAGACAATAAGGGAATCTGAGACCACTCACTAGCAGGTGCTTTGAGAACTTACCAGCATCCAGACTAGCAATTTCATAAGTGACTACTTATTTTGAATGCTTAAGCAAATCAGTAGTGGCTGCCAAATGTCATGTGACATACATGGCTCTTCATGTTTCTTGCTACTTTTCCCCTGCTTTGCATGAACAAGTATGATGACAGGCTTCAAAAACAGGAATGTGCATATGTACATGAATACACATACAGGCTCATTTAGAAGGCAAGTTTTTTTTTTTTTCTTTTTTCAAGACAGGGTTTCTCTGTGTAGTTTTGGTGCCTCTCCTGGATCTTGCTCTGTAGATCAGGCTGGCCTCAAACTCACAGAGATCCACCTGCCTCTGCCTCCCGAGTGCTGGGATTAAAGCCATGTACCACCACCGCCTGGCTGAGAAGACAGGTTTTTAATACAGTGTGTCATTCTGCTTCTGAAATCCTGATGAGCTAGAGGTCACCAGAATCACGAAGGGGTGACAAGCTCCAGGCAACTCAAACACTGGAGAATAAAACCCCCATGCAGCATAATTACTGGCCACAGGACTGAAGAATGCCAGGACTTTTAGGTGCCTAGGAAATTGGCACAGCTCTTTCCAGCTCTGATACTCCACAGTGCTCATTCTGAGTTACTTTCGTCTCAGCAGCCATGAGACGTTATATGTTCACAGTGGCATTGAACTGACCTGGCTGGAGATGAAAATATTCTTTCTAGCCAGGCGTTGGTGGCGCACGCCTTTAATCCCAGCACTCGGGAGGCAGAGGCAGGCGGATCTCTGTGAGTTCGAGGCCAGCCTGGGCTACCAAGTGAGCTCCAGGAAAGGCGCAAAGCTATACAGAAAAACCCTGTCTCGAAAAACCAAAAAAAAAAAAAAAAAAAAGAAAATATTCTTTCTATCCTTTGTACTCCTAGAATACCCTGCCCTCCCTCAGCCCATGCTTTCTAGACAGCTAAGACGGACGGCAAGGAGCTGTTAAAACATCTTGCTGGTAATGAATAGAAATGAAGCACTTGTCAGCAAAGACCTCCGTGAAGGCAGTGGAGACAGGACAAAGGAAGGCAGTTGTTTTCTGAAGTACAGTTGTCACT
Organism: Peromyscus melanophrys; assembly: GCA_902168415.1. NCBI lineage: Eukaryota > Metazoa > Chordata > Mammalia > Rodentia > Cricetidae > Peromyscus > Peromyscus melanophrys. The sequence goes on along the minus strand of CABHPR010148434.1, from coordinate 8,035 downwards.
CTGTGTTAATAACTGAGCATGACCTTTCTGTGACAAAAAAATAGTTCCTGGGATCTGTGCTGAACGGTCAGAAGAGTTTCAAGTTTAAGCCCAGACAACAGGGGACCATCCATTTGAGAGAATACACCACCACACTTGTTTTCTCCAAATCCATTGCCTGTCACAGGCGCTTGTGGAAGGCACAAAGGAGAGGTGGAAAATGACACTCACGTCACTCCCCAGAGCACGCTCCTGCTCTTGATAACAGTGGAGGTGGAAGCTTCCAGCTGCCACTCAAGTACTTACTCAAAATCTACCAAGATCCCACTGCTTTTTGCCTCGGGTGTAAACAACAAAGGAACTAACTCACAAATATTTGTTGCCCCCGTCCAATGGCCAAATTTAACATCTCCTTCCACTGCAGACTACCCCTTCGTGAAAATGGTTGTCTTTCTTCAACCTCACCTCTTAAGTAGATGTCGCTGTCTGATGCTCGCTTCCTATTCTCCTGCCAGGTTTCCAGACAATAGACTGGTAGTCTATTGTCCCCCGAGCATATATCTCCAGGTTTCTGAAGCTGTTATCCTAAGCTGTCACTGTCCTGTGATCATCTCCTCCTGCTTTGGTATACACCCATCAAGCTTGTCTCCTCTTGAGGAACAATAGACTTTCCACAAGAAATGGCTCATTCAACTTGCACAGCTGTTAACTAGAGGCTGTATTAGGTCTCAAGGAGCATCAGGAAGGGTGAGTTTCAGTGTCAAGACATTTGTAGTGCCATAGTGCACTAGGGTGGCAGCTGATGGAAGAGGCCATCAAGACTGAAGAGTTGCCAGATGGCGATGGCACACACCTTTAATCCCAGCACTTGGGAGGCAGAGCAAGGCAGATCTCTGTGAGTTCGAGGCCAGCCTAGTCTACAGAGTGAGATCCAAGACAGGCACCAAAACTACACAGAGAAACCCTGTCTCAAAAAAGAAACAAATAAAAAGACTGAGGAGTCACTTCCATGCTAATGTGAACAGGAGAGGAGGAGAGATGGCAAGAGTCATAAATACTGAAATCCCCTCACTTCGCATGTTCCCAGCTAAGGCCTCAAAGGTGAAGGGATTGGTTGTTGGCAAGGCCCAGCCATTAGGACCAAGCAATGTTAGTGGGAGCTGTTCACAATGATAGCAAAGATTTCATTAGTGCTTGTTAAGTGTCAGCTCTGTATTAACTGTTTTCCAGGGGTTGGAGACATGGCTCAGTGGTTTAAGAACACTAGCTGCTCTTCCAAAGGAACAGGGTTTGATTCCCAGCGCCTACATGGTTGTAGCAGGTTTTTTGGGGGGCCCCAACCAGCTCCCAAATCATGACACAGAGACTTATTATTAAGAATGCTTGGCCTTAGCTTAGGCTTGATTCTTGCTAGCGCTTATAACTTATTTTAAACTGTTTCTCTTCACCTACATTTTGGCTGGGGCTTTTTACCTTTCTTTCATTCTGTATGTCCTACTTGGTGTCTGTCTGTCTAGTGGTGGTGGCTGGCTGGCAGCTGCCTGGCTGACCGGCCCTGGGCATCTCCCTGTTTTTCTCCCTCATCTCTTTATTCCCCAGCCTAGATTCTTCTTCCTACTTATTCTCTCTGCCCACCAGCCCCGTCTATCTCTCTATTGCCTAGCTATTGGCCGTTCAGCTTTTTATTAGACCAATCAGGTACCTTAGGCAGGCAAAGTGAAACAGCAACACATCTTTACATAATCAAACAAATGCAGAATAAACAAATGTAACTCATTGTTACATAGTTGAACAAATGCAGCATAAAGAAATATAACACATCTTTGCCTAGTTAAACAAATATCTCACAACACATGGTGGCTCAAAGCCATCTATAACTCCAGCCCTAAGGGACCCCACACTCTCTTCTGTCCCTGGCAGGCACTCCACACATGTGGTGTACAGGCATACATGCAAGCAAAACACCTATCCACATGAAAATAAAGGAATTTTACATATCATCTCTCAGGTCATCCTTATTGCAGCCCAAGAAGTTGATCCTGTTCATGCATATGTGTGTGCACACGTACGTGTGTGTGTTTGTGTGTGTGTGTGTGTGTGTGTGTGTGTGTGTGTGTGTGTGTTTTAGAAATGAGAAAATGAAGAGACTAAGACTTTTTTCCAAGGATCTAAGAGTTAGAGAGTGAATGATCTAGATTGAGAATCCAATGTACAGCTATCACACTCTGTGAATCTTTGGTCCACACCACTCTTCATATAACTGCAGTTAATTGACAATAAAATATATCAACTAAAATAAAGTCAAAAGCCACCTGCTTGCATGCCTTTCTGATGCTGCATGAATCCTGGGAGCCTGGCTTCTTCTAGTAGGGGTCCCCAGGTATCATTAAAGGCATAGGTCACAGACAAGATCTTTCTCTAAAGGGCTTTGGTTCCTCACTTATAAAATGCGAGGGCCGGGCTAGATAATCGCAGTGGTTCTTTCTGGTTCTTACAGTCTGTGATTCGAAATAAGAATTGCCATCCTCAATGCCTGTAAATTTTAGCTCCTTTCCGCAGCCCTAAGGAGGGGAAAAAAGGAAGAATGGATGGCATGCTTGTGCAAATGTAAGTAATAGAGAATGGAGATGTTCCCCTTGTGGATTCTGAGGTGATATGCATGACTTGGGCAAAGAGGGAGAGTGCTTCATGCAGCACCAGAGGGGCACGCCTTCATCTCAGCTTGTCTTCCTGCAATAAAAATCCAACTGGGTTTTTCAAGTGAGTTGCCTGATATATCGCCATGTTCTTCCTCATCAGTCTCACATGAGTCACCCAACATTAGAGAGAAATTTTTCTGCTTAAATTCCTTCTTGCAACAGAGGTAAATATCTTACTTTTATAAAAATACATTTCCTAAAGATAAAATACAGTGCTACAATGCTGTTTCAAATGGATTTGCCATAAGTCAGGTACCCTCCTTCAAATAATAGACTATGAACCCAATCTATCTTGGAGAGTCAAGATGTAGAGAGCTTGGTCTTATTAAGGTGCTCTGTTATGAGGCCCAGTCACTGAGACAATGGATTGTTTTTCAACAGGGCTGTGGCTGCCAGTGGAAGTCTTCAGCTTGAATGAAAAGGCAATTAAGAAAAGAACCTGGAACAAAGATCCGAACTAAATACTCTTTTGTTTTTACCTTTAACATAATGAAAATGGTGTGTAGTCACCAGTTAGCTAAATCTAAATAGAAACTGTGAAATTAAGCAACGCTGGTAAGACCAACTTTATTTCCAAGGACACTCTTTCCTTCTAGTGTCATTTGACCCTTGCTTTTCTTTCTTGCAGAAGTTTCTGCTAAGGTGTCATAAGCAGAAGGTGTCAGGAGAGAAAAGGGATATCACAGGTTCCTATTTGACGGCCTGCTGCTACTCTATAGCAAGTGGGCATTGAAGGATGGAATGCAGTTCTTGCAGCTTTACTCTGGAGCCTTTGCCTGACTGTTCAAAACTCATAGCTCAATTTCCCTTCTTCCATAACCATGATAGGAAATCTTTAGTCTCCCAAGATGGTACCGTAGGGTATTGCATCGCAAGCCCCACTATCAATCTATTGCTATACAAACCACAAAACATGGTAACACAGAATTGTGGCACTGTGGATATGGCTTGGTAAAAATACCTGCTGTGCAAGCCTGAGGATGTGAGTTTTGATCCCTGGTTGCCACATTTAAAAATTAGGGAGATAGATAGATAGATAGATAGATAGATAGATAGATAGATAGATAGATGGATAGATAGGAGGGGGAAGGGAAGAAAGCTGGGCATAGCAATGTGCTCCTATAATACCATCTGGGAGGCAGAGAGGTGGATCATGGAGAATATTGGGCAGCTATCCTAGCCAAATTAATGAGTCCCAGACTTAGTGAGAGGTGTTGCTTTAAAACCTAAATTAGGGAGCAGAAACGATGACTTAGTGGTTAAGGGCACGTCCTTCCCTTCCCAAGAACCCAAGTTCAGTTCCTGATGCCACATCAAACAGCTTATAGCTGCCTATAACTCCAGTTCTGAGGGATCCAATGCCTCTCAGGGCATCTGCACAAGTGCACATACCCACATACACATGCATGTGCACACACAAAAACACATAGTTAAAAATAATAAATGAATGGAGAGTAATTGAAGAAGACAGTCAATGTAGACCTCTGGCCTCTACATGCATACACATACACATATATACACCCATACAAACACATACTCATATATAACACACAAGTGTATACAAACACAGAATTATCAGTGCATGGTTCCTTTGGGATGGGAATCTGGGCATGGCTTAGCAGGACCATCAACTTAAGAGTTAAATTAAGGCTCAGTTAAAGTTTATTGAAATAGGCGTCTCCTCCTAGCTCAGCCAGTGGTTATTGACAAACTCCAACAGCTTGAGGGTGGTAGGACTGAGAGCCTCAGGGCTTGCCTGGGTGTTGGCTCCATTCTTGGCCTTTCTAGCATGGCAACTTGTTCATCAAGCCAACAAGATCAACAGTCCATAGTTGATCTTTTGTAACTTAATCAAAGAACTGGCATTGTATGAGTTTCTTTATGTTCCTTTGACTAGAAGTAAATCACTAGTCAGTCCACATGGTCAATGTCTCTAAAGTCAGTTTTGAAGAGGGAGCCATGCATCATAAAAACGTCTCATGATGGAAGTCATGGGAAATTTGCAAGCCTTACTGAATGCTAACATTTATGCCATTTTTGTACATACATCCAATATGGCTCTTTCTAAGTTTCCTTGCTTGGGTATCACAAAATAATGAATTTTCTTTGCATTTAGCAGCTATAACATATAAAAATGTATCACTGGGCATTTTATAGTGGGCTCCAGGAGCCAAGAGAGATGACTTGAAGAGACTCACCTGGCACATCTTCCAGGAGATACCCTGGTATCAAGACATGTTTGTGCTTTGAAAAATAATAAGATTTTAAAAAATGGTGGCAATATTGGACACCTTGAAATTTATCACATGAAAATAACCGATATATTCAGGATTGCATTTTGCGGTGTTACTTTTCATAGGAAATTCCAAACTAGTAAAATATAAAATTGTTGGACATAGTTTAGGATTATATATGTGTATGCTTAATACCCTGCAGCTTTAAAGACTATTGATTGTTGGTAGTAAAATGTTATCATTCCCTTTTGACCAGAGGAAGCCAAGTTAGTGAAAATCAGTTTCTTGTCCAGTGGTACAGCATCATAGCCTCTACATGAGGACTCTGGTCATCTAATCTAATTTAAATGAGAACCTTCTCCCTACTGCTCCAAGGGATCCCCAACATTCCTGCTACTTCCAATGGATGGTATAATAGACTAATAGTCTTCTCCAATGCTGAGTAGCTGTAAATACATTATTAATAAGTTCACAGATTTGACAAAGTTTGCTAATCATCTGAAAATATAGGGCAGTGCTTCTGGATAGCCTTGTGGGCTGGGTGTAATCAGGATGGTCCTTAAAAGTGAAATAGGGGATTGGGTGTGTTACTACATTCAGTATTTTATGAAAAATGCTTGTAATCCCAGCTCTGAGGATGCTGAAGCCATCGGATCTCAAGTTCAAGACTGACCTATGCTACATAGTGAGAGGATCTCCAAAGGAACAAAGGAGATTTTCTAAAGAGGACAGATACAGAGGAGAAGCAAACTCCCCCTAAAGCTTTAATGCAGAGACAGCTGACATACGGTGTTGGCATCATGAGACTCATTTCGGACTACCAACCTCAAGAACAACAAGACAATGAATTTGTAGACAGTTGTTGGACAAATCACAGGAAACTAACACCAAAAGGCAGTCGTCTACATCCCTAAACACCTTCCATATTCCAGATCTTGCCAGGCAATGTGGAATAATGGGCTAGTTATTTATTGAAGAGAATATACCTGGAAGACACATTACAGACTACACATGCAGTATCTCACCTTAGATTTTAATGCAGAAGACTTTTCTAACCACTGCATTTGAACAGTGTAACTCAGCATGTTATCTTGATACAGTTGTATTATGCTTTGGGAAACCTCTCCAGTTTGGTAACATGGAGTATACTGAGTTCCTCTGCTTTCTTATAATTAATATGTATAGATCAGATGATTGATAATTAAATTGCTTTATGAACTTAAGATGTTAAGCAAATGTATGGTGCTAAAGACATATGTAACTTACTTATAGGGGGCAGAGAGATAGCTCAGTGGTTAAGAGCATATACTGCTCTTGAAGAGAACTTAGATGCATATCCCAGCAGCTTCATGGTTGCTTACAACTGTCTGCGACTCCAGTTCCACTAGTTATGATGCCCTCCTCTGGACTCTGCAGACTCCTGCATGCACATGGTACACATACATGTATGCATATAAATTTTAAAATCTTAAAAAAAAAACACATCATGATGAGGAAACCTACAGAGACAACTAAACCAAACTAGTGGGAACTCATGAAATTTAGATCAGCAGCTGTGGAGCCTGCATCTAGGCCCTCTGCATAGCGAGACAGTTGTGTAGCTTGATCTGCTTAAGAGGCCCCCTGGCAGTAGGATCAGAATCCATCCCTGGTGCATGAGCAGGCTTTTTGGAGCCTATTACCTCTGATGGGACACCTCGCTCAGCCTTGAGGCAGGGTGGGGGGGTTGGGGGTGGGTGTTGGACCTGCCTCTACTAAATATATCTCTCCATGGGACGCCTTACCTTCTTGTAGGAGGGAATGGGGGAAGGGTTGGGAGGGGGAGGCTAGAGGGGCGGGAGGAAGGAAGGGGGGATCTTTGATTGGTATGTAAAATGAATAAAAAATTTTCTCAGTTAAAAAAAAAAAGAATAAAAAACACAGGTGGGCAGTGGTGGCACACGCCTTTAATCCCAGCACTTGGGAGGCAGAGGCAGGCGAATCTCTGTGAGTTCAAGGCTAGCCCAGTCTACAGATCCAGTTCCAGGACAGGTTCCAAAGCTACACAGAGAAACTCTGTCTCAAAAAACAAAAACAAAACAAAACAAACAAAAAGCCCCCAAACCAATCAACCAAACAAACAAACAACCAAACAAACAAACAAACAAAAAAAACTCCCCCACAAAACTCAATTTTGTAGCCTAGACATCCTCAGGATGGATTGATTAGAGGTTTGTCCCCTTTGTATGGTCTCCAAACCTTGAAATGGTAGACAGTGAGTAAAGGTGCTGTCAAAATTCCATGGTTACACATTCATCATCAAAATTCAGAGTTGCTTATTGTTACTTTATTTATTACAACTTGCTACATAAATTACAATATCCAGGAGCCCGCACACTGCTACATATGCATAGGGGCTCAGCCCATGGAATGTGGGTTCCGTTTCTTTGTGTGCCCTTTGTTTATTTGCATGAACCCAAGGATGCATTTTTAATTACGTAGGGACATCAGCTGAGAATACGAAGGCTGTTAAAAGATCCCAAATTAAACAGCCAGGACAAGAGGCAACCTGGAGTTTTTTGAGAGCAATCTCAGAGCTTGGAGAATTCATAAACCAAGTAAACCTTCTGACATAACTATAAATGTGGTATAAACCCTAGAAAAAAACGGCCATCTTGAAAGGGTAACAGCACTTTTACGAGAATTCCAGCCGCACCATGGCAACATCAACCCGTCAAAGCAAATGAAGGGCAGTAAAAGTAAAATTAAACATGATGAAGGGGACACCAGCTTGCTAACAGCTTTCCAAGCAGTAAAGCTTTCAAATGTTATCTCTTCATTGGTCTGTTCAATCACACATGCCTGCTACCAAGCTTTATCGCATTCTGTATCTTTCTCATCACCAGAGCCTGCCTTGCTTGGATGGACTTGTCTGTCTGTTCACACAGGAGGGGGCGAGGCCTTCCCCTTCCTGTCCTAGTACATCCTCTTGGTGCCCACGTTCCTCTTCTGTAATTCTCTGCCCCCTCCCATCCTCTCTTGCCCTTGTTTTGGTGTCCAAGTCTCTGCCATCAGCAAAGGTGGCTGTGCAGAAGAAGCTGGGTGTGTGTGTGTGTGTGTGTGTGTGTGTGTGTGTGTGTGTGT
>CABHPR010148433.1:13558-40491 GCA_902168415.1 Peromyscus melanophrys | reverse complement strand
AAAACCCTTACAAAAAAAAAAAAAAAAAAAAAAAAAAAAAAAAAAAAGAGGTGAAATAAAATAAAACCAACCAAACAAAATGAAACATTCATGACAGAGTCAGAACTATTGAAACAATTGGCTTTTATTATATCTCTCTTTCTCTTAGCTATTGTGCTAAGCCTATATTAAAATACATTTTATAAAATTACCAACTGTTTCATTATATTGGGTAGTCTTCAAATTCTTTTCACTGTCAAAACCACAAACACCAGTGTCCTGTGTCGAGGGTCGTAAAAGTCTAGGGGAACGCATACTATCAAAGTCAATAATGAAATTGTTTCTCTGTCCCCTCATTGCCGACAGTTTTAGGAATTCTAAAATACTGTAGCATAGTATGTAAAGCTACACCTATGTGTACAAACCTTAATTCTAACTCAGTTAGCAGTCCCTTAAAGGAATTGTGTATGTGCATGACTGGGCTTTCCTTGGAGTAAAAGGGACTGTCCCCACAATGGACACTCTCTCCCAGTTGGTATAAATCAAAATGTCTGAGATTCAATTTGCACTCCAATGGCACAATTCGAGTGAAAGATGGAAGGGAGCTCATTTTGTCATTTTCTTTTCAAATATCAAATTGTATTAAAGAAAACATTCTTCTCAGTCACAGGTATGGATGGGGGGATGAGTGACGTCTCAATGTCCTTCCTTTGATAAATCGTCTCCCTTGGCAGCTTCCAGTGTACCGTCAGGAAGAAACTTCAATTTATCTTGTACAGAGTGGATCTGTGTCTCAGAGCCAGAAGAGATGCATTTAAAAGTGTGTGTCTATCTTGAGATTCTCAGAGGAGAGGAAAGCAAAGAACAGAACAACGTCCTGAATATTTGGAGAGCTCAGATGGGGGGCTGGACCTCAGAACGTAACTGTCATCATCATGGGCTCCCGAAAACAAGTTTCCAAAATATGTCTGATATCTGTGTATTTGAGTTTGCTCCAGTCTTGCTGACAAGTAGAGGCTGAAAGAGGTGAAATAAAATGCTAAAAATATAGAAATATATACAAGTTAGCTGACTTAAAATTATGACTGTGAAGTCCTTAAGGAGAGGCTCAGGGGAGGCTCTCAGTTTTAAGTCATCCTCTGCTCTCTATCACATGTATCTTTCCCTGAACTGTTGAGCTGCTACTAACCTATATTCTGAGGTCTCATTTTCTCCTTGGTTTCTACGATGATTTAAGCATCCTACTGACAAAGAATTTATGTTAGGGACATTTTGATAGAAACTGCCTTCTTTTATTTCCTTTTTACTGGATTTTTAATATTTGAAACAATTTTTAAATTTAAATATGTTTTGATCATATTCTTCCCCTCCCCAAGTCCTTCCAGATCCTCTCCCTGCACCCACCTAAATTTAAGTTCTTTCTCAAAAAACAAACAAAACCCCAATACAACAACAAACTCCTCCAAAGCCAAGAAAACAAAATAAAACCACACACCCCCCCCAAAAAAAAAAAGAAAGAAAAAAGGAAAAAAAACCCATACCAAAGTGTAACCAAATAAAAGCACACATAAAAAACTGTGGAGTCCATTATATGTTGGTCAACTACTCCTGCACATGAGGTTTTGTCCTGGAGTGGTTGATATACTCAGTGTCCACTCTATTGAGGAAAACTAATTTTCTCTTTCCCAGCAGGTATGACAGTTCAGTTGTTAACTTTTAACCTAGTGGCTAGGTTTCTATTCATTCATTCATTCATTAAAAAAATAACAAAATAAACTATAACAAGATAAAACAAAAACTTTCACATGGAAGTTGGATAAGACAAACCAACAGAAGGAAAAGAGCCCAAGAGAAGGCATAAGAATCAGAGACTCACTCACTCACCGACTTAGGAGTCCTATAAAAACACTAAATTAGATGCCATAATACAAGTACAGAGGACCTGGTGCAGACCTGTACAGGCCCTGTGCATGCTGCTTCAGTCTCTGTGAGTTCGTATGAGTTTTGCTCAGTTGATGTAGAGGGCCTTGTTCTCTTGGTGTCCTTCATCCCCTCTGGCTCTTCCACTCTTTCCACCTCCTCTTCCATGGGGTTCCCTGAGCTCTGAGAAGAAAGATTTGTTGGAGACATCTTACTTAGGGCTGAGTGTTCCAAGACCTCTCACTCTGTGTAATGTCTGACTGTGTGTCTCTGCATTTTTTTCCCATCTGCTGCAGGAGGAAGCTTCTTTAATGATGTCTGAACAAGGCACTGATTTATGAGTATGGCAGAATGTCATTAGGACTCATTTTTACCACTACTTCCCGCCCCCCTTTTTAGACTAGTATTATTTCATTTTATCTTAGGTCCTTGGGCTATCTAGTCTCAGGTTCTTGGTCACCCAGGCAGTGTTGGGTATGGGTTCCATCTCATAGAGTGGGCCTTGAGTCAAATCAGATATTGGTTGGTTACTCCCACAAGCTTTGTGCCACCATTGCCCTAGCATATCTTGCAGGTAGTGCACCAATGTAGATAAAGGATTTGTGGCTGGCTTGCTGTTTATGGTTCTCTTTTGATAGCATACAGAGAGTACCTTCATGTGTCAAAGATGCTGAAGTGTGGGGGTAAGGATTCTAAGTAGGCACCAGCTTGACAGCTCCATGTTCAATGAGTTGTGTAGGCATTGTGTTCAGCAATGGGGCCTTGCTGTCTGTTTGTGGAGAGCAATCTATAGTCGTTTAACAGCCTGGGCTGTTTGAGGATTCCTGTGAGATCCCTTTGGCCAACAACTCAATTAGATGTAACCCAGTCCTGGTATTGGAAGTGTTATTTGGAAACAAGAGATGGCGGGGTGGAAGTGTTGTCTCTCCCATTATTTGATTATTTCATTTAGACCACTTTCATGTATGCATATATTTTAGGAAATTTCTGCTGCATTAGGTTTCCGTACCGCCCCTCAAATGCCTCTTAACTTTAGCTGTGTCTCCCTGTATTGCTCCCCACAACCCTCTTTCCCCTCCCCCTTCCTACTTGATCCTTCTATTCCTGTCCCTAATCCATCTGTATCTGTTTATTCTATTTCCCTTTCATAATGGGATCTATCTGTTCCCTCTTAGCCCCCTACTCTATGCCTACCCTCTGTGGTTCTATGGATTTGGTTATCACTGACTTCACAGCTAGTATCTACATATAAGCAAATACATACCATATTCATAGTTTGAGCCTGGGATATATCACTCAGGATGATTTTTTCTAGTTATGTTCATTTATCTGAAAACTTCATGATTTTGTCTTTTTAATGGCTGAGTAATACTCCATTGTGTAAATGTACCACATTTTCTTTACCCATCCATCCATCCATCCATCCATCCATCCATCCATCCATCCATCCGTTCAGGAACATCTAGATTGTTTTCAATTTCTGACTATAAAGAACAGAGCAACAATGAACATGGTTGAGTAAATGTCTATGTGGTAGGATGAAGCATCCTTTGGGTATATGCCCAAGAGTGGTATAGCTGGATCTTGAGGTAGATCAATTCCCATCTTCTTGAGGAACTGCCACACTGATTTCCACAGTGGCTGTATGAGTTTTCACTCCCACCAGCAATGTATGAGTGTTCCTGTTATTCCACTTCCTCATTAGCATGAGCTGTCACTTGTTTTGTTGATCTTAACCATTCTGACAGGTGTAAGGTGAAATCTCAAAGTAGTTTTTATTGCATTTCCCTGATGGTTAATGATGAGGAACTGCCTTCTTAAGACCTCAATGTTTTCTCACTTTCCCTCGGATATATTCCATAGAGGCAGTTCCTGAAGGGAGGAAGTTGTTGGGAAAGATGAGGGCGCTATCAAGGAGAACTCATATGGGATTGTTGTTGGTATTTCTACAGCATCCATATCTTTGGGAATCATGATACTGGAAACCATTATAGAACATATACAGAACTGTCTGAGGCCAGCTTTGACCTGTCTAAGGGTTCTTGGGGGGAGGAGCAAGGAATGAAGAAGTATTAGATAGAAATATAGATGGAAATGATAAGAAAGACAGAGACACAGGATAGCTTTGGGAGGGCCCTGGGTCAATACCCAACTGCCTTGACTTTATTCATGATGGGATTTTTATATGTCAGCAAGGGGACGGGCAAAAGACCTCCCCCTTTCAAAGTCAAGGTATAAGATTTCAACAAGTGTAGACCCTTCAAAACACCTGGTAATCAGACCCTTGGCCAAATCATCCTATTATGCAGCCCTGCTGGGCAAAAAAACCTCAAACTTTCTGATCTTGAGTAAGGCTTTACTAGGGAGCCTCTGTGGCTCTACACTGAGATCAAATAAGGTAACTTCAACTCTGTATGTAGCCTTAAAAAGGGATTATTTAACTAAACATAAGACCCATAATTTCTTAGCAAACAATAGGATGAATACTTGTTGAATTGGTTTAGTGGTTTGAGTTTAAAAGCTTAGACACTCAGAATTATAACATTCCATTTGGAGTAAGTTCTCTCTTGCACATAGGCCTGCCCCTGGGAAATCAAGAATGGCTGAGAAAGGACTCCAGGAAGGACATATCTTTCTCCATCCCAGTAACCAAGACATCATGTATACAGTCTACTAATGAGGGAATGGGGATCCTTGATGTGGGCTTGTAGTCTTGCCTCACTTCTTTTTCTTACCTTCCTCTCTCTCTTCTCCTCTTTTCTCTTCTCCTTTTCTCTTTCTTTTTTGTTCCCTAATTTTCTTCTCCTGTTTATACTTATTTTTTTTCTTAAACTGACAAAATGACACATCTCTTGGATATTCTTCCTGGCCACCAGAAACTTGGTTTTCTTTGACTGACATCTCAGTACACCCACTTCCTTCCCCAACACCATTCTATTCTCTACTTCAGTGAATTCCAGTTGTCAAGATTCTATATACACCTAAGTGAGATCCTGTGGAATTTGTCCTTCTATGCCAGGCTTGTTTCACTAAATGCAGGATTCCCCAGGTTCATCCATAGTGAAGGGGCAGGATTTTCCACTTTTAGAAACATCTCAGTAATATCCCATCATATATTTATACCACATTTTCTTTATCCGTTGGTTGATACCATGTCTTGCTACTGTAAGTATGAATAATGCTGTAATGAACTGGGAAATGAAGCCTGGTCTTGATTTCTGTTTATTTTATAGGCACTTATTTAGCAGTGAGAGTGCTGGAACATAAACATAATTTGAAGGAACCTCAGTACTATCTTTAATTTCCATTAGTGATATGCAAACATTATTCTTTCCATTCTCACTTGCATTTACTATCTTTTGTCTTTTTGATGATAGCCTCTCTTACAGGCCTAAGGTAATATATCCTTGTCATTTTGATTTTCATTTGTTTAGTGATTAGTGATGTTGAACCTGTTGGCTATTTGCTTATCTTCTTTTCTTTTTTAAAATGATTTTTAATTGATTCTTTGGGAATTTCAGATCATGCACCCCAATCCCACCCATCTCCCAGTCCCTCTGTATCTTCTCTTCACCCTTGTAACATTCCCCAACAGAGAAAAACTTAAAAAGAAATAGTAAAAATAAAATAAAAATAGGAAAAAATACAAATGCAAATAAGACTGCTAATTAAAAACAAATTAACAAGTAGAGAAAAACAAACAAAAACAAAACAAAAACGAAAGAACAAAACCCAAAACAAACAAACAAACAAAGTAAACAACAAAAAAACCCCACTTTACTCCTCTGTCTTTCTTGCCTCTCCATCCCCTCTTCATCCATCTTGGTGGCACTGGGAGCTGCTGTGTATCACGCAGTACACCCTTTTGTCCAAACAGCTTCATTGCAAATGTTCATTGTGTAATGTGTTGTTGGTCAGGTTCAAGGCCTCTGGCTTCTGGTACAGCATCAATACTGGACCCTCATGGAATCTCCTCTCAGATATTCTGCTATTGCCCTGAGTCATGGAGATCCTGTGGCCATGGTTCTTTGGGATGAACCCCTTCATGCTCTCCAGCAGGTCATAGATGGGGTAGATGTTGGAGAGTGCCAACTCAAAGCCCTGGATGTGTGCATGGGTGGTAGCTGAGTTGGTCAATGCTGGCTTCTGGGACAACCCCTCTCAGGTGAGGAGAAGAGCCAGCTCTTCCACACTTGTAATAAGAGGGGTGGGCCAGCTTTCCTAAGTGCAGGGGCACAGCTCCCCTATGGGGGGCAATTTTAGCTCTCTTGTGCAGCGCTCATCCAAGTCTGCTATGAGAGGGTGGTTGGCTCTCTCTGGGTCAATGAAGTTGGGGCCAGCTCAGCATGCCCCTCATATTTCAACACATGGTTCACATGGGACCCCGAGGTAGCACAGGCAATGGACATCAACACAGACCCCAGCTGCAGGAGGACCATGGACCCAGACATGGCCATCAGCAATAGCTTGGGCCCAGATGTCACCACAGCCCCAAGTGGCAGCTCAGGACTTCCAGATTTTCATAGACTCAGCATCAGCATAGTCCCTGGACTCCAACATGGCTCCAGATGGTGGCCCAGACCTTGGGCAATCACTTGGCCTTCGATGGTAACAGCCATGGATATCAGGACAGACCCTGACTTTGATAGGACCACGTGTTTATCTTCTTTTAAGAAATGTCTATTCATATATTTTTTCCCTTTTAGGAAGTCAGGTGCTTTCTTGCTATTGAGTTGTTTGAATTTAAAAAAAAATGTATTTTGTATGTTAAGCCTTCATTTGATATAACTTTTCTCCTGTTTTGTAGGTTGTCTCTTGTTTGATTGTTTCCTTGGATGTGCAGAAGATTTAAAATTTGATATAATCTTATATGTCTATTTTTGTTTTTATTGTTTATGCCCATGGGTATGCATATAAAAACCATTATCCAAAACAAACAAACAAACAAACAAACAAACAAACAAACAAACACACACACACACCATCCTCAAACAAAACCATTTGTCAGGTTAGAGTCATCGAGCACCCTTCTGTTTGTTTTACTATAGTAATTTTGCCTTTTCAGGTCTTACATTAAAATCTTTAACCTATTTGAGTTAGTTGTGGTCAATTTTGAAAACAATGGTCTAGTTTCCTTCTTCTACATGTGTAGATATCCAGTTGTCCTGCATTTTATAATTATATTGAGGGAGCTTTTCTAACAGTGCAGATAGTTTAGACCCTTAGCTCCCCCGTGACTATTCTGGTCACATATCAATGGTGATTTACTAGGTCATCTTTATCAGGTCCCGTTATATATGGTTGTAGGTCACCATGTGGTTATTTGGAATTGAACTCAGGACATCTAGAAGAGCAGAGCAGTCAGTGCTCTTAACCCCTGAGCCATCTCTCCCAGGTCATCTTTGTCAGGTGACCTTGGCTGTACCTTACTGATACCGGGGCTTCTGTTAGGTCCTGTCCATTTTCTCAGCTTTGTTCTTCCTGTTGATTCTATGAGGTGTAGTCTATCCTTCTAAGAAGTTCTTCTCAAGCGTAATTTAGAGTGGATTCCTGCTGCATGCAATCAGAGGAACTGACTGGACTGAATAACAGCAGGTTCTGTATGCGACCATCTGCCTATCCTTATTTGACTTACTCTACAAGGGCTAATCTCCATTCCAGTCCTTGAGTGGATCTCTCCCAGGCTAATTCATTTCTGCAGTGATTTTTGTGCTCTGAGTGTGTGTGGCTTTATACCTCACATGTCATAACTGGTAATTAAAAAATACAGAATTAATTTAGTTCAAATTTCTAATTTCATCAAAAGCTCCTCAAGGGTAGGCTCTCTCTCTATCCTTTTCCCCTTTCCTTTCTCTGGTACAACTTTGTATGAGACTAGGTACACCAACAACAAGAAGGTTGGAAAATGCCTGCTTAATAAAAATCACTCTGTGTCCTACTGCTTTGTGGATTAACAGATGATTGTACTGAGCTGATGTTCCCCTGTGTTGGAATTGTCTATGTTTGGGTTACAGCTGAACAAAGACACTGAAATAAACAGATAGGATTGAGCATGACCTCCAGAGCTAATGGACTTGGATTTGACCTCGGAAAATGTTCCCTGGGTTAGCTGTATGAGCAAGGCCAGCTTACCATTCTTATTAGTCAGTGAGAAAAAAAATGAACAAACAAAACAACTGGAGGGACCTTTTCTTCCCAGTCAATCACAAGCTAACCCATGCTGTTACTTTTCCTACAGCTGAGGCACCTGGATGGACCAATGTGGTGCCTGAGAGGGTCTGGCAGATGCTGCCTGGGCTATTTTCATCATGAACTCAGGAGTTAGGTTGAGCTCTTCCCTATACTACTTGCTAGTTTCAAGTGAGAGCATGAAGCCACATTGGTATTGGTGTAGACTCTTATGTTCGTGTGGGATTCTGTCATCCACAGTCCCATGCTACCTTTTGGAAATTATTTGCTTTGTAAGCACAGCAGCTTCCCACTATTGTGTTAGTTTTTTTTTTTAAATCCCTGTGCTGAAACACCAGAGGAAATTATCTTGGTTCACAGTTTCAGAGGTTTCTGTTATGGTTGTCTAGCTTTATTTATTTCAGGCCTGCTGGTGAGACAAAACTTCATTGTGCAGAGTGCATGGTAGAGGAGAGCTGATCATCTCATGGTAGCCAAGAACAGGAGATCCAGAAGAAGTTGCCTGGGGAAAACATATCCTTCAAGAGAAGTCCCCCAGTGACCTACTTTCTCCAACTAGGCTCCTAAAGTTTCTACCACTTCCCATTAGCCTATTAAGCCACAAATCCATGCATGGAGTGATCCACTCATAAGGTCAGAGCTCTCACAATCTAGTGGGTTCTCAAATGTGCTACTTCTAGGCACTGCTGTATGGGGCATCATGCCTTTAGTTACAGAAGTTTTGGGAGGACATCTGAGATCCAAACCATAATACCTATGAATGTTGAAAACACCAGAATTCTAATTGTTTTAAATGTCTTTGATCTGGACTCACTCAGAATTGAATTAAAAAGCCATGATATTAAAAAGAAATCAATGAGAAGCCAAGCTTACAAACAATGTCTTTCAGTAATGAGTGTTATGGGGGCAGCCTCAGCATGGTCCAGCTTCTGCAGGGCTGTTAGTTCTAGGGGGACAACCTCAGCATGGTCCAGCTTCTGCAGGGCTGTTAGTTTTTCAACAGCAGTGCCGAGGATATTAGCAGTTTAAAAAGATTTTTAAAATCCATCCATTTTTATTTTCCGTGTTTGGGTATTTTGCCTGCACGTATATCTGTGCACCATGTGTGTGCAGTGTCTGCAGAGGTCAGAAGGGTGTCATATCCTCAATAACTTGAATTATAGTTGGTTGTGAGCCTCATGTGGGTGCTGGGAATTGAGCTTGGGTATGAAATAGCTTGGTGCTCTTAACTGTTGAGCCACCCCTCCAACCTCATCAGAAGTTATTTTAATGAAAGTTTTTTTTTGTGTGTGTGTGTGCTCTACGTAAAACATTTTTGCCTACTCTAAGACTTACTACTCTTCCATATTTTATTCTACAATTTTATCAATTCATCTTTAGCAGTTATGTTTGCAACTTTCCTCAAATTAATATCACCTATTTTATGAATTGTGAATCAATATGCACTTTTTCTTGTTTTCAGTTGAGCATCCAGTCGACCATATTCACTAGTTTTCCTCCTGTGGATTTGCTGTGGTCCCCTGGTTCACGTATGTATAGATTAGTTATCTTGAAATCTCTCTATTCTGTTGCATTTGTCTTTTTGTCTACCTTTGAACCAATGTCACCCCAGTTGTTACAGGTCTCACTGTCCAGCTGTGCATGTTTTCAAGCTGTTTCATCCCAAACATCCAAAATCTCCTAATAAACTCATTTTGTGGCCACACTACAAGGATCCATTTTGCTTGCCACTGACAACCTTGGCATAGGAATTAAGTGTTCTTTAAACCAAACTATACTTAACCATGACCTCAAATTCACATATTTGTTTGAATAATCATTAGAATTAGATGAGTAAATCTAATGACATGAGATGGTGGTTTCTAAGAAAGCTTGTGGCTCATCATTGTTGAATAAATAAGATTGTGTGTGTGCATGTGCACATGCTTTCAAATCATTTTTATTCAGTTGTTGAGACTTGGAGAAATTAGTCAGCATGATGCTGAATTCACATGATTGATTGACATTGCCCTTATCTAGATGATGGAAGGGCTATATCTTTATAATATTCTCATATATTAGGTGTCTGAAATGATCAATTACTGCTTCTTAATTGCATCCACCCCATGACCCTATGTATCTGATGTAACACTACAAAGTCAAGGTCAAGGGCAATAGAAACCAGTGGTTTAGTTGTTGAAAACAGATGAAATAGCCAATTGGAATTGGTTACTCATTTGCAGAGTCTGGTTAGGACTAATAGAAAGTTAAACCTGTCGTGCACAATGGGGAAAGAATGAAGCACTCTTAAGAATTATGCCCAAGATCAGTGATTTTCAAAACATTCTAGAGAGTGCTAACACTTTTTTTTGAGTGCTAATATATATATATTGCAAACTGCAGGAACTGCCACATTGAGGAGGCAATGTAGTGGATAGTACTATTGACTCTTGTTCCATATGAACTCATCAACTCAAGTTGTAGCTTGAACCATGTCATTTAACTCATAAGCTATGACCATGACCAGTGGACTCATTCACCAAAGTCAGTTTCTTTTATCGCTTATTTGTGAAAATCAGGGTTTCTGTTCTCCCAAGTACCATGTATGTTGCATGCACCTTGAAAGGAGCTGTGATGAATATAGCTGTTGATGCCCTTGATCACGAGATGCAGGCATCTGTGACTTCACCATGGGCAGATTGACACCTTCCCTCATTCTGGTCTCTATGGACTCATAAGGACACCCTGTTCCTTTCTCTTAGTTTGGCTTTGCCTTTCTCTGTCTGCAGAACTGGGGGCTGGCACCTCATAGGAGCTCATGTGTGATTTTATCTCAAATAATCAGAGAGCCAAGAAAGACTAATAACTTAATCTTTGGTGAAATATGTTTTTTCCCCTGTATATAATTGTCTTTGTGTTTTCTGCTTATCCCCAACTGACAGCATTTTAATTAAAAGTTAAGGTGAGAGAACATGGGGAAGTCTGTGGAGGAGCATGCTAGCTTTTTGTTTAATCCTATTGTGTCAAACAATGTTTTAAGCCTTGTGGTAAGCAAGTAGAGAATTAGAAGTGAGAAAAAAAAAAGCCAGAAACAAAGTGGTTAAAAAATCCCATAGAATAGCTTGCATGTTCTTGTATTTTAAGAAAAGACTCAGAATTTATGATCAAAATTGTAAGATGGCCCAGTGGGTAAAGGGCCTTTACAGCAAACCTGTTGACCCGAGTTTGATCCCTAGAATCCACATAGAGGTGGAAGGAGAGAACTGGCTCCACTAAGTGACTTTCTGACCTCCACACTCTGTACCATGACACACACACACCAAATCCACTTGCACACACACAACCATAATAAATACATTAAAATATTTTTAAAAAAGAAGTGAAAAAGACTTTCATTCATCAATCAAATATCTATCAAATCAAACTGAAGTAGAATATATACATATGCATATATAAACATATGTGTAGATGCATTTATTCCACAGGGATAGTCATACTTTTTGAATCACAGACTCTGCATAGTTCCTTGTATGAATCAGATATAAATTCCAAATGTGAATGCAATTGAGTAAAATAAAAGCATAAACAAACCCCACTAACAAAAGCTCAGTTCCATTAACCCATTCTGTCTCTGTTGCTCTAGAATGTGCATTCTGAGAATCCTTTCCTCCTTACACATTGGTGTTTTTAGGACTACAGCCAGGGAGCAGTCTTCTCTTTATTCCTCCATCATGTGGGTCTCTCTGTTCAGTATTACAAAAAACTAGATCAGACAAGAAAGTTAAAATGACCTATAACCCCTAGTGAAATAGAAGCAGTTATTAAAAGTCTCCCAATCTCCTTCCCCCCAAAGCCCAGATCCTACGGATAGTTTTAACTCAGAATTCTATCCTATTTTCAAAAAAAAGTTAATGCCAATACTCCTTAAATTATTTCCCAAAATAGAAACAGAAGGAACATTGTGCAATTGTTTTTCCAAAATGACAGTTACCCCTGATACCCAAAGGAATAAAGACCCAACAAAGAAAGAGAATTATAGACCAATTTCCTTTATGAACATAGATGCAAAAATTCTCAAGAAATACTTGCAAACTGAATCTGAGAACACGTAAAAAAGATCATCCACCATGATCAAGTAAGTTTTATCCCAGAGATGCACTAAGGGTTCAATATATGTAAATCAATAAATGTAATCCACCATATAAACAAATTGAAATACAAAAACTACAAAGGTCTTTGACAAAAATCTAACACCCTTTAATTATAAAATTCCTGGAGAGATTAGGGATACAAAGGACATACCTCAACATAATAAAAGCAATATACAGCAAGCCCATTGACAAAATCAACTTAAATGGAGAGAAACTCAGAGCAATTCCACTAAAATCAGGAACAAGACAAGGTTTTCCACTCTCTCTACACCTATTTAATATAGTACTTGAAGTCTTAGTTAGACCAATAAGACAACTGAGGGAGACCAAAGGGATACAAATAGGAAAGGCAGAAGTCAAAGTATCTTTATTTGTAGATGATATATGATAGTACACAAAAGTGACCCCACAAATTCCACTGGGAAACTTCTACAGTTTATAAATACTTTTAGCAAAGTATCTGGATACAAAATTAACTCACAACAATCAGTAACCTTCCTATAATACAAATGACAAATGGTCTGAGGAAGAAATCAGAGAAACAACACTTTCCACAATAGCCTTAAACAATATAAAATATCTTGAGGGTGTCTCTAACCAAGCAAGTGAAAGACTTGTATGATAAAAACTTCAAATGATTGAAGAAGTTATCGGAAGATGGAAAGATCTCCTATGCTCATGAATCAGTAGGATTAGCATAGTAAAAAGGCCATCCTACCAAAAGCAATCTACATATTCAATGCAATCCCTATCAAAATTCCAACACAATTCTTCATGGGATCTTGAAATTTTCATATGGAAACACAGAAAGCCCAGGGTAGCTGAAACAATTTTGTACAATAAAATAATAATTTATTTTAATAAACAATAAAATAATTTTATTAAAATAAAATAATAATTAGGTATCACCACCCCCAATTTCAAGCTGTACTACAGAGCTATAGTAATAAAACAGCATGGTATTGGCACAAAAACAGACAGTTGACCAATGGAATAAAATTAAAGACCCAGACACAAATCCACACACCTATGGACACCTGATTTTTGATAAAGAGGCCAGAAATATACACATTGGAAAAAAGACAGCGTGTTCAACAAATGGTTGGTTAAACTAGATGGCTGCATGTAGAAGAATGCAAATAGAATCATATTTGTCACCCTGCACAAAACTCAACTCCAAATAGATAAAGTACCTCAACATAAAACCAGATGCACTGAACTTCATAGAAGAGAAAGTGGGGAATAGTCTTAAAGTCACTGGCATAGGAAAAGACTTTCAGAACAGAGCACCATTAGCACAGGTACTAAGATCAACAATAAATGGGACCTCATGAAACTGAAAAGTTTCTTCAATGCAAAGAAGCTTTTGAACTGTCATTTGGACAAAGTGGCAGCCTACAAAAAGGAAAGAGATTTTTACCAACTACATACCCAACAGAGGGCTAATATCCAAAATATACAAAGAACTTGAGAAACTAGCTATTAAGAAAGCAAGTAACCCAATTAAAAATAGGGTACAGACCTAAACAGAGAATTCACAGTAATAGGTACTCAAATGACTGAAAAACTCTTAAAGAAGTGTTCAACATTCTTAGTCATTAGGGAAATGCAACTTAAAACTACTTTGAGATTTCATCTTACGCCTATCAGAATGGCTAAGATCAGCAAAGCAAGTGACAGCTCATGCTGGTGAGGAAGTGGAGTAACAGGAACACTCATATATTGCTGATGGGAGTGAAAACTCATACAGCCACTATGGAAATCAGTGTGGCAGTTCCTCAGGAAGTTTGGAATCTACTTCAAGATCCAGTTACACCACTTTTGGGCATATACCTAAAGGATGCTTAACCCTGCCACAAGTATACTTGCTTAACTGTGTTCATTGTGGCTTTATTCATAACAACCAGAAACTCAAAATAAGCTAGATGTCTCTCAACTGAGGAATGGATAAAGAAAATATGGTACATTTACACAAAGGAATATTACTCAGTGATTAAAAAAAATGACATCATGAAATTTGCAGGCAAATGGACACAGCTGGAAAAAAAAATGATACTGAATGAGGTAACCCAGACCCAGAAAGACAAACATAGGAACTCATTTATAAGTGGATATTAACTGTTAAGTAAGTGATAATCATGCTACAATTCACAGACCCAGAGAGGATAAACAACAAGGAGGGCTCCAGCGGGGAAGCATGGGTCTCCCTCAGAGGGAGAAATAAAGTAGATTTTGCAGGTAGACTGGGAGTGAGTGGGGATGGGAACAGGAAGGAATCAGGTGTGGGGGAGTGAATGGAGAGAGTACTGGGAGAGACAACCAGAACTGGGGAGCATTTGGTGGATGATATGAAAACCTAGTACAGTGGAAACTCCCTGGAATCTATGAGGGTAACCATAGTGAGGACTCCTAGTAATGGAGGATATGGAGCCTGAACCTTCATATTCTGTAACCTGTGACTAAGCAGGACTTTCAGTGGTGGGACTGGGACACCAACCCAGCCACAAAAATCTTCGACCTACAATCTGTACTGCCTGAAAGATGTGATGGGGCAACGGTGGCTCAGAGCTCATGGGAGTGGCCAACCAATGACTGGTCTAATTTGAGGCCATGACTGACCCTGCCTGGATGACCAGGTACTGGAGGTTGGATAGTCCAGGGAACTAGGGTAGAACCAAACACAACTGGCAAAAAACCAAAAGCAAATCAATGAAATGATTTCTAACGAATGTTCTGCTATATTCATAGATTGGTGCCTAGTCCAGTCATCATCAGAGACTTCCTCTGGTAGCTGGTAGGAACAGATGCCGAGACCCACAGTCATACATTAGACAGAGAGCACCCAGGTTGGAGGTCTCCATCAGGTCTCTCTCCTCAGAGCTTGAGGAAACCTGCAGAAGAAGGGGAGGAGGAATTGTGGGAGCCAAAGGGGTCAGAGGTCACGGGGGAGAACACAGCCCATGGAATCAACTAAGCAGGGCTCATGGGGTCTCACAGAGACTGAAACAGCAATTGCAGAGCCTTCATGGGTCTGGCTATGCCCTCTGCATCTACGTTATGGTTGTTGGCTTAGTGTTTTAGAGACTCCAGGTAGTGGGAGTAGGTGTGTCTCTGACTCTTTGGTCTGCTCTTGGGACTCTTTCCTCCCAATAGATTGCCTTACCCAGTCTTGAGGTGAGGGTTTGTGCCTGGTCTTATTGTATCTTGTAGTGCAGTGTTTGGCAGATGTCCCTGGGTGTCCTGCTCTTTTCTGGGGAGAGATGGGGAAGGAGAGTGCATCTGGGGGAGAGAGGAGGTGGGGGGGGGAACCGGGAGGAGTTGTGGGGAGGGGAAGCTGTGGTCAGGATGTATTGTATGAGAGAGGAATAAATAAAAATTAAAAAAGACCCCTAAAGACAATTCTGCTATACTCATAGTTCATTGTCTTGCTCAGCCATCACAGAAAAGCTCTTTCCTACAGCAGATGAGGACAAATAAAGAGACCCATAGCCAGACATTATGCAGAGAATGAGAGACCTTGAAACACCCAGCTCTAAATGAGATGTCTCCATCAAGGTCCTCCCTTCAGGTCCCAAGGAACCCCTCAGAAGAGGAAGCAGAAAGAATGTAAGAACCAGAGGGGATGGAGGACAACGTGAAAACAAGGCCCTCTAAATCAACGGATTGACCCACACATGAACTCAGAGACTGAAGCAGGATGCACAGGACCTACAAGGGTCTGCACTAGCTGGGGTCCTAGAGATGAAAAGAGAAATAGATACATGCCCCCTTCCCTAACCCAGAAGCAATCTCCAATTGATAACCACTTTACTTCCTCCAAGGGAGTATCACTGGGAAAACAAATTGCCCTTACATGTAGGCTGCATTCCCAGCAGTAGATAGCCAACAGAAGATGAACTCAACATACATGTAGGCTGCATTCCCAGCAGTAGATAGTCAACAGAAGATGAACTCAGCATACATGTAGGCTGCATTCCCAGCAGTAGATAGCCAACAGAAAATGAACTCAACAACCTGTAGGCTGCATTCCCAGCAGTAGATGGCCAACAGAGATGAACTCAGTGGCATCTTCAGATGTTCCTTGTCTTATGTCAGGGCTCTTCTTTTGTTGTTGTTAATTTTATCTATTCTTTTTAAAAAATTTTATTTACATATTTTTTTCTTCTCTCTTTTTACTCTGCAGATCCTCTGTGTATGTATTACGGCTTCCAAATTACTGCTTTTACTGGATTCCTGAGTGTGAGAATGAGTGAGACTCTATTTCTTGTGTCTTCTCTTGGGTTCTTTTCTTTTTGTTTATTTGTTTTGTCTGATTCTGGTGTTATGTTTTATTTTATTATATTTTATTTTATTATTTTCCCATAGAAGCATGTTTGTTTTCTAATGGAAGACAGAAAGGGTATGGATCCAGATGGTATGGGAGGTGGAAAGGAGCTGGGAGGAAGTAGAGGGAAGAGAAACTACAATCAGGGTATATTATGTGAGAAAAAAAATCTATTTTCAATAGAAGGAAAAAAAGAAAATTGAGAATAAAGAGGATGACTAATATATTTTTATAAAAATTTTCACAATTATGGTTGCTGACTTGGACTTGAGGGGTTACATATACTTTTTAGGATAATGCTTCTTCTAATATTTGGCATGATTATTTTGATGACAAGTATTTGTTTCTTTTATTAATGCATCCACCCATCTGTGCATGTGTCATACACTGGTGCCAAGACAATATTGAGGTAAGGGTTAGAGATGACAGTATTCAGTCATTTAAAAAGGAATAGGAAAAAGTAAGTGAGCCAAAGACAGATGGGAGGCCTTCCCAGCAAGGTGGCCATTGTTTCACAATAAGTCACAGTGACTAGCAAATTACTCATCCCATTAACTACTCACAGTCACAAGATCCTTTGAGGTAGTTTATAAACAGTGAGCATTTATGTGTAAGTTCTCCAGATCAAAGCAGCTGGTAGATTTAGTGTGTGGTGAGAACTGCTTTTGCTCTCTCTTTTTAAAAATATTTCTTCTATGTTTTAATTATGTGTATAAGTATGTGCATCTGTGCGTGGCTATGTTAGTTGACTGTGGGTGTCTGCAGAGGCTGGAAGAGGGCATAGGATCCCTGGAGCTGGAGGTCTAGAGGTGGTTGTGAGCTTCCCCACATGGCTAGAAATCAAATCCAGGGGCTGGAGAGATGGCTCAGTGGTTAAGAGCACTGCTTGCTCTTCCAGAGGTCATGAATTCAGTTCTCAGCAACCACATGGTGGCTCACAACCACCTGTAATGAGATCTGGTGCCCTCTTCTGGCCTGCAGGGACACATGTAGGCAGAATGCTGTATACATAATAAATAAATCTTAAAAAAAAAGAAATCAGATCCAAGTCCTCTGCAACAGCAGCAAGTGCTCTTAACCACTGAACCATCTCTTCAGCACCAGAACCCTTTTCTTAAACTTTAAACTTTATTCCTGACTTGTGTGTGAGAGCGTGCATGCGCACGCGTGCGCACACGCACTCTAATTGCATGTGGGTGCCCATGGAGGCCAGAAGTAGGCATTACACCTACTGGAGCTGGAGTTACAGGCAATTGTGAACCACCTGATATGGATGTTTGCTGTGGGATGGTCTGTATGTCAAATTGCTCTGATTGGTCAATAAATAAAACACTGATTGGCCAGTGGCCAGGCAGGGAGTACAGGTGGGACTAACAGAGAGGAGAATTCTGGGAAGTGGAAGGCTGAGGAAGAGAGACACTGCCAGCCGCCACCATGACAAGCAGCATGTGAAGATGCCGGTAAGCCACAAGCCACGTGGCAAGGTATAAATTTATAGAAATGGATTAATTTAAGATATAAGGGCAGTTAGCAAGAAGCCTGCCACAGCCATACAGTTTGTAGGCAATATAAGTCTCTGTGTGTTTACTTGGTTGAGTCTGAGCGGCTGCGGGACTGGCGGGTGAGAGAGATTTGTCTTGACTGTGGGCCAGGCAGGAAAACTCTAGCTACAGATGTTGGAGACACAACCCGGGTCCTCTGCAAGAGCTGCAAGCACTCCTGTTCCAGGACGTTTACTTATAGACTACACCCTTACTTGGTGCAGGGAGCAAGTCAGCTCCCTCTGGCCTTTTTGGTGGGGAGGGCTGACACCATTTATAACCTGATCACAACCGAAAGCCTCACTTTTAATAAAATTGAATTGGAGATAAATGCAAAAGTTTTCAGGGGGATACATTTAGACAACAGCATTAGTTTTGGGAGAATATTTTAACATTTCTCATGTAACATAGATTTTTTTTTTATATAAAAATATATTAAGTATGAGACATCACCTTTTTGAATGTGATTTATTAGGCTTAAAAGGTCAATTTTGTCCCTAAATTGTTAAGCGTATTATTTTGAGATAATGAAAAGGTTGACAAGTTCCTTAAGTGCATTTTTCCATTGATTAAAAATGATCCCAGGTTTTGCCCTTCATTTTATTTTCTTAATTTGGTGACTCACAGTGGGTTTTCAGTGCTAATGAATCTTGTTTGTTTAGAAGAAATGTGATTTGGCTGTAATATATTTTCTTAAATATTAATGAATTTTATTATTTTCAGAATTTTATGTCATAATTTATAAAATACAGATTTTTTGTCATCAAGTTTCTGTATTAGGCTAATGCTGCTATAATATGGTATTTTCCTTTCTGTGAAAGATGTTATAGAATATTAGGGTTCTTTTTTCTTTACTACTTTGAAGACTTCACCATGCAAGTCATCACTTCATTCCTGAGTTGGTATCTTGCTTTGGAGATCTTATTAATTTTATTTAGTAATGAGTTTAAATTTTAAAATAGTCAAATTTTATTATCTATAATTTTTCATTTCATCAAATATTTCAAATTAACATAATGGTAATAACTATCTTTAAAAACGTCTTTAAAGACATCATTTGGACATATTACACATACAGAGTGCTGGGTTGCACCACGCCATTCTCATAGATGCGTACAATGTCCTATGATCACATCCGTCCTCACCATTGCCATCTCTTGTACCCACTTTCTTCTGGCCTGGAACTTCCTATGTAGACGAGATTGGCCTCGGACTCTCAGAGATCTTCCTGCCTCTGCCTCTCAAACGCTGGGATTAAAGGCGTGTGCTATCACACCTAAAGCGATAAATCCACAGGAGTCTGTTTAAGAAGTCTTAGGGAAATTTATTAAGGTAAATCAAGGAAATACACCCACGAATACAGAATGGAGTAGACAGCTGAAGTCGTCCTTTGATCTGACTGGAGCAAATCCACCTTGCAGGCAGGAGCAGGGAGAAGGAGCATGTGACCTTTCTCCCTCTTCTTTTAAGAGGTCATGAACAATGGCAGGAAGCATCGCTTCCTTAGGGCCCTATAGCCCAAGGTCATGGACAGAGCAAACACCACTACACACACACACCCAACACCCTCTTTTCTATTTTGAATAATATCATTTTATTATTTTGCTAGTGTCTGTAGATATTAGAGTTATGTCCTCTTGTTCATTATTAGACATGGCTCACATATTCTCTCACTTTCTTTTTGTTATCACCCTTTTCTTTTCTTTTTGAGATTATAATGTAATTATATGTAATAAATCCTTTCCTTCTCTTCCCTCTAAACTAGTGGTTCTCAACCTGTGGGTCATAATCCCTTGAATGACCCTTTCACAGGGATTACCTAAAACCATTGGAAAACACAGATATTTACATTATAATTCATAACAGTAGCAAAATCACAGTTCTGAAGTAGCATTGAAATAATTTTATAATCAGGGGTCACCACACCATGAGGACCTGTATTAAAGGGTAGCAGCATTAGGAAGGTTGAGAACCCCTCTTTGTTCTCTTTCAAATTCATGTCCTTTTTCTTCTTTAATTATTGTCACATGCATACGTTTATATGTATCTACATATATATTTACAAAGACAACCTGCTCAGCCTGTATAATGTTACTGGCATGTTCAGTTTCAGGGTTATTTGGGATTGAGTAACCAATGGGTGAGCTCTTCCCTAGGAAAGACTATGTCTCCCACTCTAAGCATTCCTCAGTTACCTGTAGTTCTTTGTGTGGGCTTAAGCCTTGTGGGATTTCTCCCATCCTCTTTGACATGTCTATTGGTGTTATCCACGTTCAGCTCATGTTTAGGCGGTCATGTTCATGAGATGAGACTTCATGGATGTAGTTTCTGACGTTAGTAGAAGCAAACTCCCCGATCCTCTGGCTTTGATGATCTCCACCCACACCCTTTCACCCCACCTCCACCCCAGTCTTTTTCAATGTTCCCTGAACCTTAGATGAGGGAATTGTTTTGTGGATGTATCCCCTGGATCTGGGCGCTACAGTCTTCATTTTGATTGGTTGTGGTTTTCTGTGATAGTCTGTTGCAAAGAGAAGTTTCTTAGTGTGGGGTTAGGTCTACATTTAACTGTGGGTATAAGGACAAATATTCAGAATGTAGTTTGGGATTGTGCTGGTTTAGTAAAGTGGTGGTTGTAGGTTTTCCTCCAAGATCCATGACTTTACTAGCTCTAGGTAGCTGGATAGATTTCTTGGACCATAAATGATTTCCCTTTTTTTGAGCAGGTCTTAAGTCCAATTAGAGAGCTTTTGGTTACCATCAAGGTATGCATGCCATTACTGTACCTTTAGGGTTATGGTGACATGCTGGTTATTGTTGTGATTCATAGCGTTATAGCTTTGTAAGACTTTTGGTTGCTTCCCTCCGTTGGAAGCTTGTATCAGATCAGTTCTAGCTCAGGTGTCTCTGATCCTGTGTCTGAAGTGTATGGTGTCTTCAGCAATAGGGTCTTACCTTCCACTTCTGGGGGAGGGTAACCAAGGCCAGTGGCGATAATATATAATGTTTTGGGAGTCTCTTGGGCAACTCTTTCCAACAACTTAAAAGGGGGATTTTTATGCCTGATATGTTTTTTGTTAAGTGGTCTTTGGCTCTTGGAGAGAACATGCCAGCCCAGATGAGAAAAGGTCATTAAAACTGTATATATATATTTACACAGACTAACATATATTTTATTTTATTTTGTAGGCAAATAGTCAACACCTTATGAGTTTTCAGAAACTTTACGGTTATTGTACCTCATCCCTTTCTTCAGTATTTATCTCCCTCCACCTTCCTAATGAATGCCCCCAAGCTTCCCATTTCCTCCTTCAGATCCTGTGTACCCTGCTGTTCCCCTCTCCTCTGCTCCCCTTATCTTCTACTCCAGCAGTGGTCCCTTTTTACTTTCCTAGTTTCTGCAGTTACTCCAGGATATGTAATCACATCTGAAGATTTTGATCTAGGGTTCTCTGATGAGAGAGAATATGCAGTGTTTGTCCTTCTGGGTCTCGATTATCTACTCCCTGCAATCTTTTCAAGTTCCACACATTTCCCTGCAAAGTTCATGATTTCATTTTTCTTTTCAGCTGAGTAGTGTTCCACAGCGTAGATGTACCACATCCTCATTATTCATTTGCCTAAAGGTTGTTTCCATTTTTTTTTAGCTGTTGTGAACAGAGCAGCAATGAACATGGCTGAGCAAGTATCTGTAGAGTAGGATATCAAGTCTTCTTGGACATCTAACAAAGAATGATATAGCTGGGTTGTATGGTAGATTTATTTTCAGCTTTATTTTTTGTTCACTCACTTTGCATGTCCATATCTTCATATGAGTTTCTTTCTGCCGAGCAGCACCTCGGGAGAGGATGTTTACTATATCTTTTGCAGAAATTCTGACTCTGTATTTGATCCTCACCAAAATTTGGAGAAGCAGTAGAAATTCTATTTCTCAAGGAGATTTTTGAGGATAATCTACCATATTTTCCCAAAGTGGAAATTAACTATTTCTTTTCAGTGGACCTGCTTTTTCTGTTGTAGAATTTTGACCTTGAACTGGATAAGAGCTTGGTATGTTTTAATTCTCGTATTACTTTCAGTAAAAATTAACTATTTTGAATTAACAAGGTCAACAAAACATTGTTTATTTCCTTTAACTGGATTTTCATGGAGTATTAATTCCTTGTCAGGAAATTAATTTACTTTAAAATTGTTGAAAACGTGTGGCTGATTAAGGCTTGCTAAAACAGGATATACTATAACCTGTAACGGTTTGCCGTTTCCTATCAAATATAAACATCTACATTTCTCAGTAGCTATGTGGCCCTTTCCTCTAATGTCCTGTAATTACATTGAGTGCCTGTTTAACATACCATGTTGCTTCTCTTCATTACATTTCATGAATATGTTCCCATCTGTTGGTCATAGTGGCTAGTGTGGTTATTACTATTTTCTTCTCAGGTGATGTTACCCATTGAAACCCTGTTTCGAATCTGCAAAAACATTTATCCCATTCTTCTCTGTGATACCACTCATAGAGCTGTAGTGTTAGGGAAAGGCATTCCTGCTGTTCAGATCTGTGTTAGCAAACTTCCCTTCCACATCCATCACAAACTAATATCAGGCTTCTCCCCTCTGGCTTCATTTGTCATGAGAAATTTATAAACATAGCTTCTGTCTCAGGTCTGAATACCAGACAACAGAATATGTGTGAAGAATCCGACAGACTCACCAAAGTCAAATTTCCTTTCTATTATAAAGCAAGTGTTGTCTGTTTATGTTTATTATATACAATTAAGAGCTCACTGGAGCTCTAGGAAGGCTGTCTGAACATCACTTCTGCTGCCAAAATGTATCCTTGACAATCCATGTCTTGTGCAGAATACCATTTAATTTTGTGTGTTAGAGAGGTTTTGGTATTCAGGGGTTGTCAGCCCTTTGGTTTAAGGAAGTTTGATGGGGTTACTGTGGACTTCATTGTTCAAATGAAAAGTTCAGAATAGAGAGTATAATGGAATTTGGAATCTATTCTATCTGCTTTTGAATACAGTCTAACCATTATATTAAATCCAAGGTGGACAGAACAGAGCTGGCGCTGTGTGCAATTTTTCTTACTTTGAAGCCAGCTACATGGAGAATTTTTATGTTTTGTTTTTGAAAAGTAGGTAGATTATATTCTTGGTTCATCTTTGTTTTGCAGAGGTAAAATTAGAGGCCTCAGCCTCCTGCTGGCACAACAGGCTCTCAATTTCTCACTGTCGAAATCCAATCTGATTTCTATCTTGTTCACTAAAAAGCTGTCAAGAGCAAATAAGCATTCCCCATCAAAGAGCCCGCTCATTTCTGAGGTATACAAATTCCTCTCATGGGAAGGCATTCAAATAATTTAAATTGTTTCTGACTTTTAATTTCTTTCCCAGGAAATGGGAGATGATATTAGCATGGCATCTAACTGCAGGACAAAATGGAAGAAGAAAAGATGTGCATGGTCCTCTTCAGTGTGACATCCCCAGGACCTTTGAGCCTGATGACAGCATGTTTACAACATTCCAAACAGAGCCTCCATCCACATTTTCATCTGCAGCTAGCCCACTGATCAGGACTATAGCTGCCTCCTCCGAAGATGAGCCAATAAAAGGAATCCCTTTAAAAAGTAGCCTTGGTATAGGGTATATATTGCCAGCATAAAAAGAAGAACTGCCTTGGAAATTAAGTATATTTTTTTTTTCTTAGAATTCCTTTGAGTTTAGTTTGGGAAATGGCCTTTTCTTTGGAGACAGATGAAATTGTTGTTGCCTTTCTGTGCTACAAAAAGCCGTATAACATGGCATCTCTTTTCTATCTCACTTTAATTTTCCTGGGTTTGTTTGTTCAAGGGAAGTGTTTAATAGTGTGTATTGTTTTTTATAGCTGTGCCTTTATGATAAGCATATGAGTTGCTTTGGTTTCAGAACCTCTTTAAATTGACTTGTAAAATTGTGAGCCTTTTGCTTTTAAACTGTAAATTGCACTATCTTTCATTCTTTCCTGCCAGTTCATGCAAGCATTCAGAATCTCAAAATCTCGAGATTTGGATTAGAAGTGGTAGGCATGGCGCACACATGCATATGGATGATCCACCTATCGCTGTGAAAAGCATCTCCCCTTCTGTGCAAATGCATTTGACAGCATTAAAAAGAAGTAGCTGTTGAGTAGATTTGGAGTCAGCCAGAAGTCTATCATGATAGTTGTCAGAGGACTTCCAGGATTTAAAAAGTTCTCGGGAGTACTATGATTAGTCAAGGTCCCCCTTAAAATGAAGATACTCAAAGATTTAACTGGAAATTGAAAATAGTGTCTCATCAGTATACGCATCTAACAGAATAAGATGCAACCTCACTCTCTTGTTTGACCGTGCATGTGTGATGAGTTAATTCTCTATTTATTCAATGTAATATTTTTGCTTTTGTTTTTTTCCCAAGACAGTGTCTCACTATGTAGCTCTGACTGTCTTGAAATTCACTATGTAGACCAGCTTTACTGAAGTATAATTAGTATACAGAAATTGTATATAATCTATGTGACTTGATGTGTTTGGACTCATGATATCATTACTATAGTTAAGGTAAAACAGACACCTAACACTTCTCAATGTTTCCTTGTACCTCTTTTTTTTTTTTTTTTTTTTGAGGCAAGGTCCCTCTCCCTGGTTGGCCTGGAACTTCCTATGTAGACTATGTTGGCTTTGAACTCTCAGGGATCCTCCTGCCTCTCCTTCCCAAGTGCTGGGATTAAAGACACATGCCACTATGCCCTTCCTGCTCAATGTAATTTTTGAAGACTTAGCACATAGGTTCCTGCAAGTGAGTTAAATATTATACATGAAATAATCCTGAATTTTGTCTACATTATTGGACTGTAGAGGACACCATTACAGTTATGAGATATCTCTCTCTCTCCCTATCTCTCTATATCTATATATCACTATATATTAATTTATTTTTGAGCTTATATTATGATTACATCATTTCTCCTTTGACTCTCCTCCTTCCAAACCTTCCCATATACCACTCTTTTTCTCTTTCAAATTCATGGTCTTTGTTTTCTTTAATTGTTGTTACATGCATATATATATACAGATACATATATATATATACATATATATATATAATTTCTAAATATAGCCTGCTCAGTCTGTATAATATTAAATGGATGTATGTTTTAGCGGATGACCATTTGGTATTGAATAACTCTTCCATGGGGAAGACTCTTTTTCCTGCTCTCAGCGTTCTTTAGTTGCCTGTAGTTCTTTGTGTAGGGTTGAGACCTTGTGTTTTTTTTTTTTTTTTTCTTTTCAAAACGGAAAAAAAGATTTTCTTTTTTGACATGTCTGTTGGTGTTGACTTTGTTCAGCTCGTGTTAGGCAGTCATGCTGGTGAGGCTTTCTGGATGTAGTAGCTTCTGATATTGCTAAGAGCAAATTCCCTGATCCTTTGGCTCTTACTGTCTTTCTATGTCCTCTTCTGCGTTGTTCCCTGAGCCTGCGTGTGGAGACTGTTTTGTAGCTGCATCCATTGGGATGGGGTTCTGTAACTCTGCATTTTGATTGGCTGTGGTTTTCTGAACTGTCACCATGGAGAAGGGAGGCGCATTACAGTAGTACGTAACAAGTAGAGTCAACTCTCCTCTGGCTTTAGTCGTGTGGTCAAACTATCCACATGAGGTCCTCAGATAGACAACTGGGATAGCACATCAGGTACTTGCAGGAGAGTTGAGTGGAGGGGCAGCAGGAGCAGGGAAGAGGCCTCCCTCTCCTTTTCTGTCCTGAGGGATTTGGCACTGAGATGCAATTGTATGCTTCCCTGAAAATAGTGAAAGTCCAGCAGTTAACAGGCAGTTTAGTGACTCCTGGCTTTCACTGGTTAGTGCATTTGGATTTCATCCACACAGCTAGTGCCCCTCAGGAGGACTTTGGGAAGTCCAATTTGTCTCCATGTCATCTTGTCTTGCGGAATATTGCGTTAGACATTATGAATCACAACTCTGAAATTGGAGTGTCCTTCAGAGATGGCATTTCAATGGGCCTTTAAAGAAGAACGAGAAGTTCTGCACATGAAGAGGGACATGTAAATAAACTTGAGGAAGCAGCCACAGCATAAAGACTCTGAGAAGGGATGACAGAAAAACGGCTCGACTTCTCTGTGTTCATTTGCACACCTGCCTCTCCTCGTTGTCCTTTCCTTCCCTGTCTGCACTCTGCAACGTTGACCCAGACCACACATTTTGGACTGCTTTGGCCAGTCAGCTGCACTGGCCATGTGCTCTTCCAACTTCTCTCAGGCTTGATGATCTAATTCCAGCAAGAACTGCATTCTGCCAGTCCCTCTATAGACCCCTCCTCCATAACTTCAGCTCTCACTGAGTTCCTAGAACATCCCAGCTTTGGCTTTGTGGGCTATTAATGTCTTCATATTATTATAGTTTCTCCTTGCCTTACTGTCTTTGATCTGTTCCTAACATTTTGCTTATACCATCATAAGGGATTAAAGACTCTTAGATTCTACTTCAGCAGGGTGTATGGCTCAGTCATGTGGGGTCTAAGGTTTTACAGCTGGGGACACATATCTTAAATTTCTCTCTCTCTCTCTCTCTCTCTCTCTCTCTCTCTCTCTCTCGTCTCTCTCCCTCTCTTTCTTTTTAAGTGGAGTTGAGTTTAATAAAGATATTTTAATATACACTTTAAGCAAGAGAAGAAGCACCTCAGACCCTGGGTATTGGATTCTCAAAGAAAAAACACTTCCTTTCAATGTCTTTACAACTGTCATACATTGTGGTTTTTTTTCTTTTAAAGTCTTTCTCTCTCTCTCTCTCTCTCTCTCTCTCTCTCTCTCT
>CABHPR010148433.1:0-13458 GCA_902168415.1 Peromyscus melanophrys | reverse complement strand
CACACACACACACACACACACACACATTTATTCTTCTTTCATATATTACATCCTGACTGCATTTTCCCTCCTCTTTTTCTCCCAGTCCCTCTCTCCCAGATCTTTTCTCCCAGATCTTTTGCCTGCTTTTGGGACCCTTTTCCTCCTACTGGGTTGCCTCATCCAGCCTTGATATGAGGGTTTATGCCTAGTTTTATTGTAACTTGTTATGCCATGTTTGGTTGATATCCCCAGGAGGCTTTCTTTTTTTCTGAAGGGAAATGGAGAAGTGCTACCTTTCTTACCACATCTAAGGTTTTTGCTTCTCCTATGCTGTGGACTAGGTAGCGAAAGAGGAACTTTGGAGAGCCCAGTACCTGCTACACTTGTGATTATACATAAGGCTGGCCAAAGGCAGGCTTGCAAGGTGGGAGGAAGATTTTCCACTCCTCTTGATTCTTGGATCCCTTTCCTATTTGGAAGGCCATTTCTGACTCAGGCATTGTTACTGTGGCTAAACTGAAGAATTTAAACAGTTTACACTGAAAGTTGCATTCATTTCCAGGCTAGTAGCCAGCACATTTAATGTATAGTTCTATGATAGAGTATATATGGGTTATGATGAATTAGTAAGTTAATCCTTTCCCCAGGGCAGAAATCTCATAAAACAAGATCCCATCTGATAATAAGTTTGCGAGGATATAGTATCTCAATATCCCCCTCTCTCATGAGATTGTGTCACAAGAAATTTGTTGCCATTCCTAGGTAAACTATTGAAGTTTGCAAATAATTACCTATGGATTCATGGTTATCCTATAATAACCACAGAACACTTTCTTGCATTCTGCTCTGCTCTCCCGAGAAAAAGAAAAAGCAATTAAGATACAGCTGACGTGCAGGGAATTGTAGAAACCCCAGCCTGCTCTGACTGAATTTCAGAAGTGCAAGAGGCTAAGCGGTGAGCCAGGTTAAACAGCTGGTACCTTGGATGTTGCTTCTTGTTTAGGGCACGTAAAGAGGCTTTATTTTCTCTTAGTGTGTGTGTATGGGGCAGGAGAGGCCAAGGAATACAAGTGCACACAAACCAGTGTTCATGCGATGGTATCTACATGGTGTTTGTTTAAAAGATTTGTATTTTATTTTATCATTTTTACTTTTTTGTGTTTCTGTACACATATGTCTGAGTGCCTATGGAGTTCAGAAGAGGGTGTCGGGTCCCCTGGAGCTGGAGTTACAGGTGATTCCGGGCCCTCTGACATGAGTGTTGGCTGGGAACTGGACTTGGATCTTCTGCAAAAGACACAAGTATTCTTAGCCACCAAGTCGTCTCTCCAGCCAGTGATGGTGACTCTTGACTGTTACCTTGATTGGACTGAGAAGTGCCCAAATGATTAATAATAAACCAACCTCTGGTGTGAGGGTGTGTCCAGAGGGGAGGGCAGACTCGGAATGTGGATACCCACCCCCCCAGTCACCACACCCAGATGAAGTCAAAGCAGCACAGGAGAAAACCCACCAACACAGACTCTCCTCTGTCCCCCTCCTCTCCCCACCTCTCCCTTTCCTACCTCCCACAAGATGACCAGCAACACCCCTCTTCACCCTCTCAAGTGGACCGGCATCTCTGAAAAGAAACCTAAACAACAGCTCACTTCGTCCACCGCTTTCTTCAGGGACTGGTCACAGTGATGAAGTCTGAGTACGGTTTACATGCAGAATGTTACTGTGAGGTTGGGGGGCCCAGTGAGTAGTCTGTCTCATGTCCGACACACAGCAGCTGCTTGGCATGCATTCATGGAAAGGGGAAAACTGGACCATCCCTCTTCTTCAGGACACTCACAGGTCCTTCCCCTTCAACCTCTTGGTCTCTGCAGCTCAGCAGGGGATAAGAGGTTCCCCACCTGGCCTGCCTCCTGCGCTCCATTCCATGTGATTTAACTGACCTGGTGTCCATCAGTTTCACTTACTCTTCTGCTAAACAAAATGCCAGTATTTATGTGAGAGTGTTGGAGGAGTCCAATAATATGTGGCATGTAGAAATACAGGCAAGAAACATTAAAAACGATTCCTTATTCTTGTCTCCGTGTGAGATTATTCATGAAAAAGCTGCATTGCCTTCTCTGTGTTTGGAGAAATTAGCAAATGTTTCCCTGTATCTGGGGGAACTGATTAAGTATTCAGACTGCCCCCAAGACTATAGACTTTTCTCACTTAAATTTTAACAAATACCAGTTAAATTTGGCTTTGAAGTTTATTTATTTATTTTGTGTGCGTGCGTGTGTGTGTGCGCGCGCTTGCGCCATGACAATTGTGTGGAGGTCAGAGGGTAACCTTCCGGAGTTGAACTCATCCCAGGGTTACTAGCCCTGGTGGCAAGTGCATTTACCCGATGAGCCATCTAAGCAGTGCTAGATATGAGTTTAAGCTGGCTTTGATGAAATGAAATAAAAGTTTGAGTAGTTTGATTGAAATAACTCTTCATTTCAAGGGCAAAAATTTCAAGTCAGTTTTATGGAAAGATACACAGCTTACTGGAAAGCACCCAAGAATGAGGAGCTAAACTTCCACTCTATATGCTTCATTGAATGTTCTCATCCCTAAAATGGGTGCATGCTTTTATAGGGCTACTTGGGGGGGGGTCTATGTTAAAAACACACTGAAAAACCCTACATTAACTGTGAGGACTCTGTATGTGCCATAGAGATTACAATACTGGAATGTCATTTGATTAATTTGTGAATCCAAGCGGCTAATTCTGGTAAAGTCTTATAGGTGAGGATGTGGGATTTAATGTATGCACAGTACCATTCTTTTTTTTTGTTTTTTGTTTTGTTTTCAGTATAACCTTTCAGCTCATAGGTGATGCTTCCCACTGCTTATCTGAGAAACCATGAGAACGTACAACTTCAGTCTAAAGTGAAGGTGGGGTGGCTTACCCTAGAGAAATCCCTGAGATATCCAGGGCTCTTGGGCTGAAAGCATGAGAGATTAAACACTAGTGCTCATGCAGAAATCAATACCCAGCCATTGTTCTGTCCTCAAGAATAAGACAGCTCCGTTCCGAGGGGAGAGGTGTGATCATGCCATAGTTTGTGCCGCACTCCATCTGGCCAGCAATTGTGAAGGAAGCAACTTGATAACCCCAGGTGACTGTGACCACGAAACCCACCAGCGACTTGAAAATGAGAATGTCAGTACATTGCTTCTATTTTACTTTTAAAGACAGAGGTAGAAAAGGTTTGAAGAAAATATTGTCCTAAAGTGATGGGATGTTTTCAAAATCCATTCTTTTGCTGTTAGGTGAGTCCAAGACTTGGGCCTGCCTAACACATTGGGGTTTCAAATATGTCTTGACTATTGGATCATGTGTGAATCAGAAATGCCCCATAAGTGATACAGACAATGATGGGCAGGAGAAGGGAAGTGGTTCCTGACTGTCCTATATCCCCAAAGATTTTTGTAATAAGTCTCTCCCAGTTAAGGGATAGGGGCAGTCTGACATGACTAAAAAGGAGTGGGTCACAGCACCTTGTCCCAAGTCCAACATCTGAGGTTGTCCAGGGAAAGAGAGTAGTTTGTCTGGCTGCCACTTGGATGGGTTTCCATTGAGAACCACTGGCAGGTGGCTGTCAGGACTGAATGGACCACTCCCATGTCAACCAGGCACAGAACAGATTTGCCCCCTTCCTTTAATGTTGCCCTGGTGTGGAGGACCAGCCCCCACTATTATTTACCTCAGGAACTCTTGAGGAATGAGGAATAAGAGACTTAGTTAGAAATAGAAGGGAAACAGAGAGAAAACACAGGACTGACTCAGGTGGGCCTGGATCCTTATCCGCCGGCCCAGAACTTTATTCCAAAGGTCTATTTATAACAATGCCAAGGGGTGGAGCAAAAGACCTCCCCCTGGCTAGTTAGACCCTTACAAACATCTGGTACCCAGGCCTGTGGTCCAATCAACCTCCCATGCAGTCCTGCTGGGTACAGCCACTAGGAAACCTAGTGGGCTCCAACACCCTGGGATACCGGGGTCTCAGTGGAATGGAGCCTTGTCTCTGTCAATCTTCGCCCAAGTGAAGGATGAGGTCCTTCTTCTTTCCTCTTCCAAACTGGCTTCATTCTTTTCATTCTTCCAGTGTCCTTTTTGCTTACAATAAACACATTGCTCCTTTTCTAGCCTCTTCTTTTCCAGTGGTTTTTTTTTTCCCCCTCCCACTCTGGGATCTCTTTTATTGGTCTCTCTGAGCACTGTCACTACTTACTGCTAGGGTCAAACATTTGTTTTTCATTTCTTCTACAGTCACAGTTACTGTAAACTTTTGAGCACTCTCTGATAATTGGGACCTAGTCATACCCTCAAACCTTCTAATTTCTGAAGTTCCTTTCTAATGTCTGTGTCAGACTCAACAACAAAAGCAATATTGTTTTCTTGTTGGCTTTCTGGTTTATCTGGGTCTGTGGGGGTGAACAACTGGGAAACTTCACACAGGAACCCAAAGTGGGATTTTTGGGATCTTGTATAACCTCGCTCACCTTAGATTGGCAGGTTTTCTAGCATCTGCCTTCAATCCTCCTAAAGTGGTCCAGTGAAAATTGTCCAGAGCCTCCTTATCTTGGTCAGTGTTGGGGTCCCAATCAGGTCGGGCAGAGGGGAAAATCCACTCTGTTTGGGCTGCATTGTCCAGCGATCCTCCATTGGGCCCGAGGGCAGCTTATCTGCTTTCAAGCTGGATCCTGCCCCTCTTCTGTGCTGTAGAGAGGGTGGTCAGGACCTGTTGTTAATCTTTCCCGATCAACGAGTGTAAACGAGTCTCTAATGAAAGCCTGAGGTTTTCCTGAGAATTACGGGTTCTGAATTTTCCAGCTATACAGATCATTGGATTAAAAGAAGACATAAACCATGAAAGGGGTAGAAGGGGAATCTTCGGGTCTCAGGATGGCAGGGGGCACCTCCTTTAGAGGGAGGATGTGTTGCCTGCCTCTGCCCCTAAGAAATTCTTCCCAGAGCCCCCATAGCCAGAACCACTCCACTGTATGTGGAGGGGAGAGGGAGGGAGCCCAAAGTAGAAGAGACTATTCTTGTAGAAGAGACTATTCTCCCCCCTCCCCACTCCCAGTGTGGCTGGGGGAAGTATTTCCCCATCCCTCGTTGTGGCCAGGGACCACACTGGGGCATGTGGAGGGGGAAAGTCAAATTCCTCCAGTGGGACTGAGAAAACAAGTGGAGTTTTGGGTTTCTCTAGGTAAGCTGGCCAATCCAAGAAGATTCATGTCCCCAACAAGTGGGCACAGGTCTTAAGCCAGGGCTGTGGGTCTTGCACCAGAGAAAGTCACTAGTCAATATGGGAAAACTGGTCAGAGAGGCCAGAATCTCCAGTCACCATGTTCCAGACAACCTGAACCATCTGGACCTGAAGGGTCGAGAGATCCTTCGCTGGGCCACCTGATTCCAAAAGAGGGTCAATTGATTCATGGAAGGTCTGGCATCTTCTGGGTGAGGAATGGACACCATATCCATCTTCATCCACAGAACCCTCCTTGAAGTGTTTAATATGTGCTTCAACTGTGTCTTGGGACTTCTCATTCTCCCTCCCATTTTAGATCTGTTTTTCCAACCGACAGAACTGACAGAAACATACAGAAAGACACACAGACGGGCAAAGAGTAAAGACAGCTAGAGGTGGCCACCACAGTCTTAACCAGAGGCAAGGTGACATCTCATGTGGAGCTTGGACACTGGAATTAGGCTGTGTCCAGTCTTTCACCATCAACAGACTCAACATGGGAGGTGACAGACTCAGGCGACATTCTGTAACTTCCCACTTTAGAGTGGAAGCATTGGGGGCGCTGGGGTAGTAGGACTGGAGGCAGGAGAAGTTTGTGAGACCCTGGAACATCAGAGGGTGCATACCTCCCAGGAGCTTTTTGTTTTCTGTACTGTTGATCCAGAAGGGATCTCAAGATCCCCAGAATCCTAGCTTCCAGAATGTTGCAAGGTAAGCCCACCAGAAATTACCACATGGACACCTTTAAGCCTGAAAGGCAAGTCTTTCTTGCTGGCCAGCAGCTGCATGGGGAACTTGCCCAAATCATGCAGCCCTGGGCCTCACAGCTCTTTGTCTTTTATGCACAAAAA
The DNA here is from genome assembly GCA_902168415.1 of Peromyscus melanophrys. Classification (NCBI taxonomy): domain Eukaryota; kingdom Metazoa; phylum Chordata; class Mammalia; order Rodentia; family Cricetidae; genus Peromyscus; species Peromyscus melanophrys. The sequence goes on along the minus strand of CABHPR010148433.1, from coordinate 7,343 downwards.
AACTAAATCCTGGTTGGCACACTTCAGTTAGCAAGAAAGGTAACTACAGAAGCCAGAAAAACAAGGTTAGCACATCTAGGGAGTTTTTCTTTGTTACTGTTTTGGCAAGTGTTGAGACCTGTACTGGCTGGTTTTGTATGTCAACTTGACATAGAGTTTTCAGAGAGGAAGGAGCCTTAGTTGAGGAAATGCCTCCATGAGATCCACCTGTAAGGCATTTTGTTGGGATAATCTTTTTGTACACTGTATGTGAAGATGTGTCTCTCTTCTTCCTTGCCTGCTTAAGGCACCTTCTGATTGGTTTAACAAAGAGCTGAATGGCCAGTAGCTAGGCAGGAGAGGATAGGCAGAACTTCCGGGGAGATATAGGAACTTTGGGAAAGAATTGGAGGCATGGGAGATTTGCCAGCTAGACGTGGAGGAAGTCAGACATATGGTACTGAGAAGAGGTAATGAGCCACATGGCAGAGCATAGATTATTATAAATGGGTTAATTTAAGTTTTAAGAGTTAGTTGGGAACAAGCTTAAGCTAAGGCCAAGCTTTCATACTTAATAATAAGAAGTCTCTGTGTCATTATTTGGGAGCTAGTGGTCCAAAGAAAGACCAACTACAGAATTTTCTCAATTAGTGATCAATGAGGGAGGGTCCAGCCCATGGTAGGTGGTGCCATCCCTGGCTTGGTGGTCTTGGGTTCTATAAGAAAGCAGGCTGAGCAAGCCATGGGAAGCAAGCCAGTAAAAAGCTCCCCTCTATGGCCTCTGCATCAGCTCCTACCTCTGGGATCCTGCCCTGTTTGAGTTCCTGTCCAGATTTTCTTCAGTGATGAAGAGTAATGTGGAAGTGTAAGCCAGATAAACCCTTTCCTCCTCATCTTGCTTTTTGGTCATGGTGTTTCATCACAGCAATAGAAACACTGAGACAGGAGCTATGTGCTGGGTTTTAAGATCAGAATGGTGCCCCTAACATGGCACCACTTATGCTAATATCTGGGGCCCTGTTACATTCTCTGGTCTCCAAGGGTACCCACACATATGCTACACACACACACACACACACACACACACACACACACACACACACACACTCTAAATCTTTTAGAAAGAACCTATTTTCCAGTTGGAATAAATAAATACAACAGTGTAAAAACTGAACAAATAACCAGGTGGTGGTGGCGCACGCCTTTAATCCTATCACTTGGGAGGCAGAGGCAGGCGGATCTTTGAGTTAGAGGCCAGCCTGGTCACCATATTGAGTTCCAGGACAGTCAGGACTACACAGAGAAACTCTGTCTCAAAAAAAACCCAAAAACTGTTTTTGAACAAATAGAACAGATAGTAATGAATGCTGCAATGCTAATTAGTATGGAGAGTGTGACAGAGTGGGGCGAGGTGCTTCCTTCTGTGGACAAGAGAAGCCTGCTGAGAAGGTAGTCAGCTGAGAACTGAGTGACAAGAAGGACCAGCTCCTGTAGAGATCAGAGGAAGAAAATTTCAACAGGGGAAACAGCTAGTGACAAACAGGGTTCCACCGGGTGGGAGTATGGGGTTCGTTGGGAGAAGACAGTTTTGGAGGATCCAGATCCCACTGGACTCTGTTAGCCAGGGCAATTCTTCTGATATTATTTTTAACTTCATTTTTTTTTCAGAGGGGTGTGTGTGTGTGTGTGTGTGTGTGTGTGTGTGTGTGTTTGCAATAGCCCTGGCTGTTCTGCTGTTCTGGAATTTGACATATAGATCATGCTGCCCTTGAACTCACAGAGACCTGCTTGCCTCTACCACAGACATAAAACACAGACACTCCAGGTACTCCATTCTGTTTTCTCCAGCTCATGTCTCCCAAGATTTCAACGAGAGAAGACAGTTAGCATATCACCATTTCTGTAATTCATTGATTTTTATTCAGAGTGCCCAGGTTTATTTGCACTCATTTAATTGTGTGCGATATTATATAGCCATTTTGTGTTGTTCTTTTATAACCACATCATGTCTCTCCTGTTCTTGTTTTTATTCCTAACCCTTGGCAAGTACCAATCTATAATCTATTTCTACTGTCTCGTCATTGCAACAATACTGTGTGTATGGAGTGTTATAGTGTGCCACCACTTGCAATTGTTGGGTTTTTCAACAACCATGTTTTTAAGTATTGCCATGTGTGATGGATTGAATGGGAAATGCCTCCCACAGTCTCAGCATTTGAACCCTTGGTCCCCAGTTGGTGGTGCTGTTTGGGGAGGCTTAAGTAGTGCAGCCTCAGGAGGAAGGGTGCCACTGTGGGTAGTCTTTGAGATTAAAATCCTCCTGACTTCCAGTTTGATCTCTCTGCTTTGTGCTTGTGGTTACGGATGTGAGCTCTCATCTTATTCCTGTTACTATGCCAATTGCTTGCTGCTGTGCCCCCCACCATGATAGATTTTATCCCCCCTGGAACTGCAAGTCCAAATAAACTCTTCTATAAGTTGCTGTCATCCTGGTATTTTATCACAAGTAGCAGAAAAGTAACTAACACACTCTGCACCAACAGCTTGTTTCTTTTCGTCGACGATGGCTATTCTTGGCTGTCAACTTGACTATGTCTGGAATGAACTAAAACCCAAGCAGTTGGGTACACCTGTGAGATATTTATTTTTCTTAATGAAATCATTTGACATGGGAAGACCCACTTTTAATCTGGATCTTTGAAGGCGGAAAGAGCCACTTTAATCCGGGCCATACCTTCTGGTGGCAGCCTATATAAAGGAAACGGAAGAAGGAAGTTCTCTCTCTTTGCCTGCTTCCTCCCACCTCACCAGCAAGTCCGTTTCTTCAGTGATATTAGAGCCTCCTTCTGTAGGATTCTGGCATCTACTGAAGACCAGCTCAGACATCCAGCCTTATGAACCGAACAACTACTGGATTCTTGGGCCTTCTTTTGGTAGACAGCCATTGTTGAACTAGCTGTATAAACCATTCTGATCAACCCACTTTCTATATATTGGTAGATTCACTATGTAGGTTCTGTTCCTCTACAGAACCCTGACTGGGGCTAGGTATGTTAACCGTTCCACCATGGAGTTGTTTCCACATTTGTTTTCAGTGTTGGGTGTTAGTGCTCAGCCCTGAAACCATATAGACAGGAACAATAAAAATGGACTTAGCAGGTTATATGTACATACATACACACATATATTTGTGTATACAAATATATACATACATATATGCATCTAACAATAATAATAAAAGAAAAAGAGGCTAACAACTTGAGAATGGGGGACACATGAGGACTTTGAGGGAATGTAGTTGGGAGGGGATAGAGGGAGGAAAGAAAGGGAGAAATCATGTAATTCTATTTCAATTAAAACATATTAATCAAATCAAATAAAAATTGTAAAGAAAAAGGCCCACAACTGTGCATTTCTTAACAGATTCTTGTCTTCCCAAAGCTTTCTGGAGAGTGAAACCTGGTGAAGGATTGCTTGTGTCCACCTTTGGGCTTCCACCTCCTGTGCTATTCTGTCTGCTGCAGAACCCTGCCTGGCCACATCTTTAATACTTGTGCTTATAAAAGGATTCTGGGTTTTATGGACAATGAAACAATAACTGCAGCTGGTTGGAGATAGTAATCTAGTTAGTCACACGGCGGTGAACTCAAGTGAATGGAAAATGGAACCTGGAATCACTGTGCATGCTGACAGCCTCAAGGGCACTGTCACTGAGAACTTGTTGGATTCCTTCTCATTTCTTGGTATTAGAGAGCTAATTGGCAACGTAGGAAGCAGGGAACGGAGTATGCATCCAATGTGCACACTCTTTGTACCTTTCGATTTATTTAATCCTTCATGTCATTCAACACAGGAGGGAGATATCTCCCTGTTTTATATATGCAAAGATGAGGTTCAGAGAAATAAAAGAATTCAGTCAACACTAATCGCAACACCAGTCATTAGAAGAGTCAGGATTTAAATGAGTCCTGTGTAAAACTTTATTCTTTCCTTTTTTCTCACATGCCACAGCAGATATTTCATTTTTTGAGCCTTTTTCTTACTGTCTGCAATGTGAGGATCAGATCCTTTCCAGCCTCAGAGAGAAACTCAACTTTAAATGGACTTTAAATAAAAAAGGAACTCAAGAGGTGGTGAAAATGTTAGCCTCAGATATAGCTGTCACAGAAGTAAGCTGTCACCCTACCTAAATGGTGCAGATCCATTTCCAGGCAGGTCTGTGCATTCAGAATGCTTCTGAAACACTGTTGACCCATCCCACTCACTTTCCAAGTATATGTTGCTTCAGAAAAGAGGGGGGAATGGCTTTGGGGATGATGTGGCCCATCCCAATCCTAAAACAATCCCCACCTCAAAATGGGGCTTAAGGTGATGGGGCCTGTGATCTGCCATGCTGAAATCAGAAAGTGCATTAGACCACTTCAAACACCAAATGGAAAAGAGGTGGCCCCTTGAGAAAAGTATAAAGTTGTTGCTATCATAAATGGCAGATACAGAAAACCTAGGATATCTAAAACAATCCTTTACAATAAAGCAACTTCTGGAGGTATCACCATCTCTGACTTCAAGCTCTACTATAGTAATAAAAACAGTTGGATATTGGCATAAAAACTGACATGTGGACCAATGGAATCAACTTGAAGATCCTGACATTAACCCACACACCTATGAACACCTGATTTTTGACAAAGAAGCCAAAACTGTACAATGGAATAAAGAAAGCATCTTCAACAAATGGTGCTGGCATAACTGGATGTCAACATGTAGAAGACTGCAAATAGATCCATATTTATCACCATGCACAAAACTCAAATCTAAGTGGATCAAAGACCTCAACTTAAATCCAGCTACAGTGAACCTAATAGAGGAGAAAGTAGGAAACAGCCTAGAAAGCATTGGCACAGGAGACCACTTCCTAAATATAACACCAGTAGCACAGACACTGAGAGCAACAATTAATAAATAGGACCTCCTGAAAATGAGAAGCTTCTGTAAGGTAAAGGACATGGTCAATAAGACAAAATGACAGCCTACAGCACGGGAAAAGATCTTCACCAACCTCACATCTGACAGAGGACTAATCTCCAAAATATGTAACGAACTCAAGAAACTAGACATCAAAATACCAAATGATCCAATTAAAAAATGGGTTACAGATCTAAACAGAGAATTCTCAACAGAAGAATCCCAAATGGCTGAAAGACATTTAAGGAATTGCACAACACCCTTAGTCATCAGGGAAATGCAAATCAAAATGACTCTGAGATACCATCTTACACCTGTCAGAATGACTAAGATCAAAAACACTGATAACAGCTTATGTTGGAGAGGATGTGGAACAAAGGGAACACTCCTCCACTGTTGGTGGGAGTGCAAACTTGTACAGCCACTTTGGAAATCAGTATGGCAGTTTCTGAGAAAACTGGGAATGAATCTACCTCAAGACCCAAGGATACCACTCTTGGGCATATACCCAAGGGATATCAATCATACCACAAGGACACTTGCTCAACTATGTTCATAGCAGCATTATTCATAATAGCCAGAACATGGAAGCAACCTAGATGCCCCTCAACTGAAGACAGGATTAAGAAAATGTACATGTACACAATGGAGTACTACTCAGGTGTAAAAAACAATGACATCATGAAATTTTCAGGCAAATGGATGGAACTAGAAGATATCATCCTAAGTGAGGTAACCCAGACTCAGAAAGATAAACATGGTATGTACTCACTCATAAGTGGATACTAGATATAAAGCAAAGGATAATTAGACTATAACCTATAGCTCCAGAGAAGCTAGGAAACAAGAAGGACATTAGAGGCATGTATGCATCACCTTGGGATGGGGAAACCTAGGAGATCTCCATGAATAAATTGGGGATGAGGGGAAGTAATAGAGGATTGAGGATGGGGGATGAGAACATGAGGGAATGGGATGGTCAAGTTGGGGGAGGGACAGAGTGGGAGAGCAATGAAAGAGATGTCTTGATAGATGGAGATATTATGGGGTAAAGGAGAAACCTGGTGCCAGGGAAATTCCCAGGAATCCACAAGGATGATCCGAGATTAGACTACTAGCAATAATGGAGAGGGTGCCTGAATCTGAACTAGCCTACCCTGGTAATCAGATTAGTGAATACCCTAACTGTCATCATAGAGCCTTCATCCAGTAACTGATGGAAATAGATGCAGAGATCTACAGCCAAGCACCAGACCAAGCTCTGAGAGTCCAGTTGAAGAGAGGGAAGAGGTAGTACATGAGCAAGGGGAGTCAAGATCATGACGGGGAAATCTACAGAGACAACTGAACCAAGCTCAAAGGAACTCACAAGCTTTAGACTGACAGTTGTGGAACCTGTATGGGACCAGACTAGACCCTCTGCATATGGGAGACAGATGTGTAGCTGGGTCTGTTTGAGTGGCCACTGGCAGTGTGATAAGGATCTATCCCTGGCGCTGGAGCTGGCTTTCTGGATCCCATTTCTATGGTCGGATGCCTTGCTCATCTCTGATAAAGTAGAGAGGGGCTTGGTCCTGCCTCAACTAAATGTACCAGGCTTAGCTGTCCCCCCATGGTAGAACTTACTATGTTGGAGGAGGGGATGTGGAGTGGGGGTAGGTGGGGAAGTAGGGGGGACTGGAGGAGGAATGAGAGGGAGATCTGTGGTTGGTATTTAAATGAATAAAAAAACTTAAAAAATGGTAGATACGCACCAAATAGTAAGAAACAAGAGACCACTATAATTACTAGGAATAAGAAAACCCATAGAATCAAGTAACCTGGGCCCATAGGAGCTCACAGAGACTGAATCAACAACCAAGTAGCCTGCATGGGAGTGACCTAGGCCCTCTGCATATATGTTACAATTGTATAGCTTGGTCTTCTTGTGGCTTTCCTGATCGTGGGAGCAGGGCTATCTTCAACACGTTTGCTGGTTTTTAGAACCCAATTCACTATACTGGGTTGCCTTGCCCAGCCTTAATACAAGGGGAGGAGCTTAGTTTTACTGCAACAGGATGTGCCGTGTTTTGTTGATATCCATGGGAGGCCTGCCCTTTTCTGAACAGAAACAGAGGAGGAGTGGATTGGGGTGGTGGTGGAGGTGAGGTGAGGGTCTGGGAGGAGAGGAGGGAGGGGAAACTTCAGTTGGGCTGTAAAATAAATAAATATTAAAATGAGATAAGTGATGATAAATCTTGATTATCAACTCAATGCAATTACTTGTTCAAATTGAGTTTAATTTTTTTCATGAATGTGAGTATTTTTCCTGCATGTTTATTTGTGCACTGTGTGTATGGCTGATGCCCACAAGAGCCAGAATAAGGTGTTGGATCCTATCCCATGGAACTGGAGTTACC
>CABHPR010148432.1:11364-43878 GCA_902168415.1 Peromyscus melanophrys | reverse complement strand
TTTTTTTTTTTTTGTTTTTTTGTTTTTTGTTTTTTTTGTGTGACAGCAAATGATGAAATAATCAATAAGGTAAAGAAGAAGCCCAAGGCAGAAACACAGCCTTGGTTCAATCCAGAATGCTCTATGCTCTTCCTTCATTGGGGATGTGGGATTTACAATGGTGGTGGGGGTGGGGAGATTGATGTACCAGAAGGGAGTCGGGGGGGAAAGAGATATGAGTATATTTCTAGGAAAAGACAGACAGGACAGGAAGTTGGAAGGCAAGGATACAGGCGTGAACTGATGAGAGCATCACCAGGGCATGAGTGACAGGTTGAGGTAGAAAGCAAGAGGAAACAGGAAGAGGAAGCACATGGGCGTTTAAGTATGACTGTGTATCCTGCAGGGTCTACAGACAGGCCAGCTCTTTGCTTATTTCCATAGTCCTTGAGTTTTATTCTGACAATGGTCTTCCTGGAAATAATTACCCTATTTTTGTCCTTTCTTCCACTTTTTTCTCCTGGTCCTGCTGATCCTTAGGTGATGAGCTGAATGATACTGGCACTTCAACATCAGAGCGTTTAATTTGCAAAGCCAGTGTGTCACAGCTGCTGGGATTACATTACACAATGGGAGTTTCCAGTGTGCTAAACTCAAATCTCCTGCAACTCTTCACAGGGAGTTGGAGTGGGGTGGGGTATGTCTTAAAAATGAAGTGGTGAATAACTGCGGCGTTGTTTTACTTATAGGAAGAGAGCATTCTACACAGAGACCCCTTTCCTCCCCATGTTCCTTCTTCATCATGGTTCACAGGCTCAGAATAGAACCACTCTTGTGCTTTTCAATGTGGTAGCTGTAAATCAGAGTAGAAGCAGAGCTCCTGGGACCAGAAACAAGAAATCTGAGCTTTGTCAATTACAGAGTCACCTCAGAAGTTTACATCGGATTGAGACATTCTCTTGCTTTCCCAGGCTTGATTCTCTTTCCTGTGCCCTTTCTTTGCCCCTCTCTCTTTTTCCTTCTCACCCTTCCTACTTCCTCCCTTCCTTACAACATATATGGATTTCTTACAATGTTCTAGCCCTTGGTTCGGAGAAAACTGCAGTGATAAACTACCTGACCAAAGCAACATAAAGAAGGGCGTTCATTTTTTTTCCTCAGGTTTTGAGCGACTACAGTTCACCGTTGTGAGGAAGTCCTGGTGGGGGTGGGGTGGAGGAGGGGCCTCAGGGAGCTGATCACACTGTGTCTGCAGAGGGGAAGCAGAGAGAGGTGGATTCGAGTCTTCTGTTCATTATTTCCATGTTCTTCTTCATTTATCCTGGGACCTCTGCTGGTGCGATAGCATCATCTACATCCAAGGTGGGTCTACCCTCCTCTGGTAAACCTGCCTGGAAATGCCCTCACAGATATGCCAAGAGCTAGTTAGCTAATTCCAAATAGAGTCAACTTGACAATGAGGACGAAAACCATCCAAATAACTACTGTCTTCTCCCACATGGTATAGAATATATCTTAGATGAAATACAAGCTTTAAACGTTATTGGAATTTAATAGAAGTGCTGTCAGAGAACTAATTGTGGGTGCTGTAGAGAACAGAGTATAGGTGTTACCAAAATAAACTGGTCACAAAAGAAGCATGAAGGTAATAGATAGTAAATTGATAAAGTTGATATATTGGAGAAAGAGAAAAATGCCAGTAATCTATTCCAGGGGGAAGAAACAGATGATGTAAAATAAATTACTCAAAGAACTAAAGAAATTGAACTAGTACCCGGCTCTGACTGTGGTCATTAGAAGTAGGCAGGAACTGTTGCTAGAGAGAAGCAGGGTACCAAGAGTGTGAGGATGGTTCGATCTCAGGAAGTATGTCACTGAAATTCACAATAATAGCAGTCTGTGATAACAGAGGCAGAAAAAGCATTTAACCAAGCACTCATGAAAAAGCTCTGGTCAAAGGGACAGAGAGGGCACACTATCTTAGCCTCCCAGCAGCTCTCTCCTAAAAATGCCAAGTTCCTATTTGATAATACATGAAGTATTTTCTCTAAAGTCAGAAGTGATGTGTCTCTGTCACATTATAATGACAAGTTTAGTCAAGACAGTAAAAAAAAAAAAAAAAAAAAAAAAGAAAGGAAATTAGGCCACCTCATGGAAAGAATAGAGAGGGCTATCTTTTACTCAGAGACTTCCCTTTAGAGCCAGTAAGCAGATAGCTGTGTAGTGAAAGGTTAACGTAGTGTCACTCAACTATATGCCAGTTCACCAAAGCCTCACTGGTAACACAACTTCAGGGTGGTAATAGTTTGGTGTCTGAATTAGAGATCACAGCAAATGTTTGTGTTCTTCTACTTCTCTTTATCATCTGACCTCTCTTTAAATTCCTTGGCAGTTTGCACATCAGTTTACCATACACTGGGTGTATGCATCCTGCTAATGACAGAGCATGTCCTGTGAGGCTCTTTCTGTGCCTTTCAAAATATGTTCAGTATGTAGTGGTTAAAAATACAATGACCACAGATTTATTCCAACAGTCTTTTAGGGATTGCAAAAAGAATTTTTAGAAATATGTTCACCCTTGGATAAAAGAAAACATCCCAAACAATGGCTTTGAATATTAGCTGTTTATCTTGAATATGCAAATGCCACAAAATCATGTTTCTCTAGGCATCATTGGTTCTTTGACCTCAAATTAGTTTTTGTTCACTGTGTTAGTCCAATTTGCTGGCATGTGTCAGAGTGAGGCTGGACTTCATGGGAAAGGCTGCAAATCTTAATGACACTTGTAGTCTATACATCATAGGAAGGATGTCAGGCTAATACAAATTACAGGTAGTGTTATACAAAAATTTATGGATTTATGTTTTAACTCTCTGCTCTCCTTATAAAATCTGTAATCTAAAAGCTACTTAACCACCTCACAGCTTAGTTTATTTATGTCATGTGAGTGACAACACAATCTACCTAAATATAAGGATTAAATAAACTAGGCACTATTAAGAACACCACTGTTTGTGTCTATGGACATATCGGCACCTTCCTTTCATTTCTTCTGTTTATGAGATCAACTATTTCTCTAGCTAGAACTTCAAGTACTATATTGAATAAATATGGAGAGAGCAACTAACTTAGTTGACCAAACCAAACTAAGTTGACCAAACACTTAGTTTGCTCTCTAACTACTAAAGGTATTCATTGACTTAAAGAGGAAAGCATCCCGATGCCTCAGACTACTAACATCAAGAGAATGTAACTCTCATAGAATTTGATTTTTATAAGGCTAGAGAGTCTATGGTGGCTGACTAGTGTTTGAACGCTTGGTCCATGAGGAGGGGCACTAGTAGAAGGTGTGGCCTTGTTGGAGTAGGTGTGGCTGTGTTGGAGGAAGTGTGCCACTGTGTTGGTGAGCTTTGAAGTTCCAGAAGCTCAATTCAGTTGTCTCCTTCTGCTGCCTTCAGATCAAGATGTAGAACTCTCAGTTCCTTCTCCAGCACCATGTCTGCCTACATGCTGCTATGCTTCTTGGAATGACAATAATGGACTAAACTTCTGAAACTGTGAGCCAGCTGCAATTAAATATATTATGTGTCTTTATAAGAGTTGCTGTGATCATGTTGTCTCTTCACAGCCAAAAAAACAAAACAAAACAAAACAAAACAAAAAACAAAAAAACCCTGACTAAGATACCATCTGTTAGTTTCTTGTTATTGTACCAAAACCCTTGAGGCTGGATACTTTAAAAACAAAGAAATTACTTCTCTCCTTGTTCTAGGGTCAGAAAATTCTAACATCTGCTTGCCTCTGGTGCAGATCTTTCAGCAACATAACACCATGACAGACAGCAGCATCTGGTGAAGTGCACTCAAGGGACTGAGAGAATAGTCATGCAGCGAGACAGGGAGGATCAGGAAATCAGTGATTTTAGCTTCATCTTTTTCAGAGAATTCATAGAAACCAACAAGAGTCCACGGAGAACTACATTCATCCTAGCACAGGGACCTACACATTTATTACTGGAACCCATCTCTAAGAGCAGCACCACAACTCCACCACATTGGGGAACAAACTTCAAGACCATGAACTTGCAAAACACCATGTGACTTTACTGTTCACTGCTTTTCCTCACAGTAGAGTACTACATTGCTTGACATACAACAAAAGTCCAGTAAAAAGGTACTGAATTAATGATTGAACTGTAGATCTTCATTTCATCAAGTAGAATTATCTGATGTTTTTCATGTGATAAAATCCACATAAGATTCACCATTTCACCACTTGACAGTGCACTGTGCAGCAATGTTTAATGCATTCACCATGTTGTAGTCTCTTGACATTTAATCCCGAATTTCCACTTTCCCCTTCCAAAGACCCCAGCCTCACTCACCACACCTCCCTCTTACCAACTCTAGCAATCACTAATGTACTTCCTTTCCCTATCAAGCACGTTGCGTTTAAAAGAGAAAAAGACAAAAGTTAGAAGTTCAACCTGACTCCCAAGTCACTCAGGCAGCTGTGACACCTCAGAGCTGGGCATCTGATCAGGGTGGATTTTCTCTACCACATCATTCTGTGTGTTTCATGTGGTGGTCACCTAAGCAGCTTCTTTAGGAAATTTAGCTCATTTTCCCCTCTTTCTCAGATATATATGAGACTGTCATATTCATCATGATTCCAGCAGCTTGAGTGGATGATTGAAGAAAGGCTTTATTTCCCAAACGTGGTCCAGTAGAAGACGGCAGTGGAGGGTCATTATGTTGTTCCAGGCACTCCTGTAAGTACCTTGCAAACATTACCTTGTGTCATCGTCCGCATAGCTCGGAGGAGGAACTAACAAGCCATTTTCCAGCATTTTTCAGGTGAAGAAATTGCATTAAAATATCTTAAGTCTCCTACTCATGGTCTCAGAGATGATGAACTCATACAGTGACCAGATTTCCTCTCACAAGGGTAGTTAGAAGTGATGTAACCCGCGGAGTGTGTGAAGATATAATTCATTAATGTTCTACACTGCAGGAGGACTTCTTTCAAAAACCATCAGAAGTCTGATCTACTGCCTTAATGAGACTTTTAATGGACAGATCACATACTTACTGTTATGGTTACTACTACTTTGTTCATTGAAAATTTCACATAGGTATGTACGTATTGATCATATCCACCCACTTCCTCCAGCCTATTTGCCCTGAGTCCCCAACTCAACATCTCTCCTTCCCTCTCAGTTTTATATCCTTATTTTTAATATCCCACATTCTGATTAGTGCTACCCCCATGTGCATGGGTCTAGGCTTCTCTGCTGGGGCATGAGCAATTTAACAATAGCTCCTCTCCCCCCAAAGAAGAGTGACATCAACTGCCCAAGTTCCTCAGCTGAAAGTCTCAGGCACTCCCAACACCCACTCAACACACATACCAAACCTCAAGGCCCAAGGAACGTTCTAGAAAAGGAGTTGAAAAGAGTGTAAGAACTGTAAGATGGAGAGGTGAGCCATGAAATATTGTCTCCTGCATATGACATGGCTATTACACACATGAAATGGTTACTTGGCTAACACATTTTTGAGAAGGAACTGTAGTACGTAGTACGTATCAAACATTTGACCAAATGAGCCTCAAAAAGAATTGTATTAGTGATCATTTATATGCTGTAAATAGGCCAATCTTCGGTGAACACTATGAGTTATGAGCAGCAATCATCTCTCCCCAGCCTCAGGGAGTTCCCCACCTCCCACCCTCACAGCTCCCAATCACCTCCACATTGCTGTGGGTTAAGCTTATCCTTTTCTAGAATTCCACACGTGGGGTCAAATAGTGTGTAGTCCTAGAGTCTGCCCTCCTGTGTGCAGTGTCATGAAATTGCAACTCACTCAAGCTGTTCCACGTGATAGTAGTGCATGGGTTTTTACAGTGCAGTGTTCTGCTGTATGGGATCATTTAACTGTCTAGAACCTTCTCAGTTGCTTTGGTTTGCTTTTTTTCCCGAATTTATTTTATTTTACAATATAATTCAGTTTTACATATCAGTCATAGATTCCCCCGTTCTCCCCCTTCCCACTCTACCCCCCTCCCCCCAGCCCACCTCCCATTTTCATATCCTCCAGGGCAAAGACTCCCCCCAGGATTGAGATCAACCTGGTGGACTCAGTCCAGGCAGGTCTAGTCCCCTCCTCCCAGGCTGAGCCAAGCGTCTCTGCTAAGCCCCAGGTTTCAAACAGCCAGTTCATGCACTGAGCTCAGGTCCCAGTCCAACTGCCTGGATGCCTCCCAAACAGATCAAGCCAATCAACTGTCTCACCCATTCAGTGGGCCTGATCCAGTTGAGGGCCCCTCAGCCATCGGTTTTGATGAATGTCGTTCAACTATGGAAATCATGAACATGGATCTCCACTAAGGGTAGATTCTTCCACACGTCGCATCAGTGGTGGGGAAAGTAGAAACCAGAGGCGTGAAGTTGTCAGCAACTTTCTTGGTCATGTAGTAGCTTTGTAATGGAAGGGAAACAAATAAACTTAAAAATATGAAAAATCTTCATGCCAGGCATTTTGTTGGGTATGTATACTGTTGGCTTTATCCAATTTTGGAGTGAATTTGAAGCTATCTGTGAAGAGACACCATGACCACAGCAACTCTTATAAAGGAAAGCACTTAATTGGGGCTTGCTTACAAGTTCAGAGGCTTAGTCCATCATCATTATGGTGGGACCATGGCGGCAAGTAGGCAGGCATGGTGCTGAAGGAGACAAGAGTTCTACATCCTGATCCATAGACAACAGGAAGAACAAAAGGCACTGGGCCTGACTTGAGCTTCAGAAACCTCAAAGCCCATCCCCAGTGACTCATTTCCTCCAAGAAGGCCACACCCCTAATCTCTGTCAAGTAGTACCACTTCCTAATGACCAATTCAAATCTGTGAGCCTATGAGGTAGGGGGTCATTCTTATTCAAAACACCACAGGGCCACACCAGAAAACATTTAGTGAAATGTGTGTGTGTGTGTGTGTGTGTGTGTGTGTGTGTGTGTGTGTGTGTGGTGTGGTGTGTGGTATGTGTGTATTTTGTGTGTATATGTATACACGTGTGTGCACAAGCGTAGTAGTACTTTCATATTGGGACCATCAGCCCACAAATAAAGACACAGAGATTTATTATTAATTACAAAAGTTTAGCCTTTAGCTTAGGCTTGTCCCCAACTAGCTCTTATAACTCAAATAACCTGTTTCTATTAATCTATGCTCGATCACATGGCTTAGTTACATTTCCTCTGCCCTGTATGTCTGAATTGTTCTGCATCCTGCTGGCATCTCTCAGTGGCATAATCCATGTGCGTCTCTTCCTTCCAGATCTTTCTCTCTCTCTCTCTCTCTCTCTCTCTCTCTCTCTCTCTCTCTCTCTCTCTCTCTGGAAATCCCATCTATTCTCTCCTGCCTAGTTATTGGCCATTCAGTTGTTCATTAAACCAATCACAGTGACACGTCTTCACACAGTGTAAACAAATATTCCACAACAAATGTGGTGTGTGCATGTGTGTTGTATGTGTATGTAAATATGTGCATTGTGTGTATGTGTAGTGTGTTATGTGTATAGTTTATGTGTGTGGTATGTATGTGTGTGCGAATATGTGTTGTGTGTGCATGTGTGTTTTGTGTGTGTGTGTGTGTGTGTGTGTGTGTGTGTGTGTGTGTAGTGAGTGTGTGCATGTGTGCCTGCACTGTATTAAATATAACAGAGAAGAGAGTGAGACCTTCGTGGCTTTATGTATGAATGGAGCAGGCTTTACGACAGAATGTCAATCTGACTTCAGGGTGTAGATGGATGACAAATGCTTTGTTAGATGTAATTAATTAATGGAGGATTAGATATGGGGTCTTATGACTGTTGACCCTGCAGTTCTACAGAACATGCAAGCCACACAATGTATTATTTTTGCAATTATCTTTGTCACCTCTCTCTCTCAGCAACTATTTGGAAGTTCCTCATCTCTGTTACTGTGCTAATAAATTAGGGTTCCATAAGTGGCTTTGTTCAGATTCATTTTCTTCCCTCACTTAGTGAGCAGCTGTCTACAGCTGCTCTTCAATCTTCATCCATCTGCATGGAAACGCATTGTTACATACAGCCATCCATAAATATTGCCATGTTGACAAGCTGGTTGCAGATCGGGGCGGGGGAGCTTTTATTATTATTATCCCTGATTAAAAGAGAGGCCAGATTGACAACACAAGGGCTCTGAGGTCCCTTCTCTTCTACAAATTGTCTGTTCACGTAATTATATTTCTAGTAACAATATTATGATACGTGTCACAATCATCATTGTAGTTGTTGGTGAATTGCCCAGTGGTACTTCCTGTGTTTTGCATTTTATAAGGCCGAGCATGAGGCAGAGTTCAGACTTGAAATTATGAGGTAATCTCACTGTATAAAGAAATAATACCAGCCAGTGCTACAAGCCTGAGCTATTAGTGCAGACAAGGAATCTTATGCCACACTTAAATGCAGTGGATTACACAGTGGTCATAACATCTGTATGTTGTCCCCATTGACACAGTCAGAGGCTACTTAAGTTCTTTCTTTAAATTCAGAATATAAATACCTCTTTAAATAATACACTAGCAATTTAAAGATTTGGGTTTTAGTATTAATTTATGTGTATGTGTGTAGGTATGGGCACATGCGCATAGGAGCCCAGTGAGGACAGAAGAGGGCATTTGATTCCCCAGAACTTGAGTCATAGACAGTTGTGAGTGGCCAGAAGTGGGAGCTGAGAACCAAACCT
Organism: Peromyscus melanophrys; assembly: GCA_902168415.1. NCBI lineage: Eukaryota > Metazoa > Chordata > Mammalia > Rodentia > Cricetidae > Peromyscus > Peromyscus melanophrys. The sequence continues at coordinate 35,131 of CABHPR010148432.1, read as the reverse complement.
ACGTCCTTGGCAAGATCAGAGAGTGCTCTTAACCAATGGCCATTTCTGTAGTCTCATAAGTACCCCCTTTTTTTTAATGGGACATCTTGATAGAGGATAAGTTCACAATTATTTGGAAAATTCTCACTTTCAAAGACTTAGGCTATTTCTCTCCCCAAAAGTGAGAGAGAGAAAACTTTGTTCCAGTTTGCTTTGAGGGCAAATCCTAAAGGTTCCTAAAACAAGCAAACCATCGTGTTGCATCATGGGAATGGTTCAGAAACAAGATCCAGGGGATTTCTCCTTGTAGAGAGGCTGCACTCCAGTAGAGAAATACAGATATTGAACCTGCAATCACAGCTGAGATTACACACAAATACGGGATTCCAGGAGCATACTCTTGGAAGGTTCATGAGAGCCAGCTGCTATCAGCTCAATGTGTGTGTGGTGATTCCATACAATTCCCAGCATGATATCCAAGACACAAGGGACCAGTCCTTACAAGATCCCCTTCATGTCGCTCCTTTCCAGTCAGACCCACACCGACATCCCAAATCTCTAAACCTTAGCAACCACAAACATCGTCTAGAAATAGAATCATGCAATAAGAAACCTTTTGGGGACTTTCACTTTTCATTGCATGGAATGACCTTGAGACTCATCTAAGCTGGCTGGTGCATTGAGTCCATCCTTCTTCCTCATTAAGCAGCATTCTACGTGATGATTATTTTATATCTTAAATATTGACCTGTCAAAGAACATTTTGGTTGTTTCCAGTTGGGGGAGAATTCTCTGTCATAATTATAAATAGGTTTTGTTGAGAAAGTTTATTTCAGTGCAAGAGTCCAGAAGGCCAGTTACCAGACTCCGGGTAAGAATGTATTTACCCAAGGGAAGGGTGGCCCTGGATGGTCAATGCTGGTTGACACCAGGACAGTTTCTTTGTTCAAAATGGACAGCTCATAGATCTCTGTGTGTAAGTGTGTGTGTGTATTGTGTCTGTATATATATATATATATATATGTGTGTGTGTGTGTGTGTGTGTGTGTGTGTGTGTGCGCGCGCGCCTGTGTATATGTGTGTTTGTGCATGTATGTATCATGTATCTGTGTATATATATATGTGTGTGTATGTGTGCTATGTGTGTGAGTTGTGTGTCTATGTGTATATATGTGTAAGCGTGTTTATGTGTATCTGTGCGCCTGTGTGTATGTGTGTATGTGAGTGTTGGGGATAGGAGTAAAGGTTAGTTTTATAGAATATCTTATTATTATAATCCACTAGTTTCAAAATAGCTTCCTCTTTAAAGTTCAAATAACGACCTTAAAAATATTCCCTGGAAACAAAACTCTGAATACTCAAAGCTATCTTATTAAATTAAAACTTTGACCCGTTTTCTAGACATATCACAAAGCTGTTTCTGATAAATGTATAGATTGTGTTGTAGAGACAAATACATTTTAAAATTTAGATCATTTATTATGGCTAGGATTTTTCTACTTGTGGTTTATATATATTTGGATATGTATGTATATATGTATGTATGCATATATGATGCATGAATATATGTATATATAACTTAGGAAAACTATTTCCCCTCAGCTAGTAAGTAGAAAAATCAGGTATGCAAAAACTTGATTCACCTGCTGCTCCCCCTGACAGAGAAACCAGGTCAGTAGTGTTTATAGTAGCTATGGATGGTACACCTGCCAGTTGGAACCTGGAATAAATAACATAGAATATGAAACTTGGAAGGAAAATGCGTATATTTTTGTGTTATGTTAACTTTCTCAGAATATTTAAATCAGTTGTGAAGAATAAGCAAAATTCATACAGATTAAATAGTTGGAAATTGCCTGCACTTTCAAGTTCTTTTTAGAATAAGCCTCATGACTCCATACAACTTCCCTTCCTATGAGTTTTTCCATTGCACGTTGTAAGATGCAATCCATCCAAGTTTTGATTTTGCTCACCCACAAGTGTGTTTGGACTGATGGGTGAGCTGTGGTGTGAGGCACAGACATCTCACCTATGTTGGTATCCGAAGAAGCCATTACATCCTGATGTACCTTCTGTCTCCTTGAGGCCACCTGTGCCCAGAGCTCCTATCTCCATCCTGTTCAGGAAGCTATTCTCTTGAGTTAAAGTGCTTTGAATACCTTAGCACACCCAGCCACCTGCATGGGCAGTCTGCTGGGAAGAGCAGCAGTTTGCCTGAGTGTTTCTCTGCATTGGATGCACCTTATTCCACAGAGCCTGGTGTAGAATAAGCCATGGCATTTCCTATCTCACATTTCCCAAGACATGACCGGTAGATAGCAGCATCTTTTCTGATCTTGCTCTCAGTGCCCTTTGCCTCAACAGTTTAGAGAAATGTGCAGTGTACATGTGTCTGAATAATGTAAGTAAAGAAAATATATAAATTACATATATTAAAACAATTTATTTTATTTTCTATTTATGTGTCTGTGTGAGTGTGTGCCATGTGTGTAGGTGCCTGAAGTGTCATGGAGAGGGCATCAGAGCTGGGTTTATAGGTAGCTATGAATCATCTAAGATGGGTGCTGGGAACCAATATTGGGTCTTTTTAAAAAGCTGTAAGTATGCTTAATAGCTGAGTCATCTCTCCAGCCCAAGTTACACATGTTGATAAGTAAAGTATGAACTTTTCTCAGTGAAAGCGTCTATTAGGAGGATCAATAGATAAGGTCCGGACTGGCAGAAGCATCTGCAAATAATTTATGTGACAGAGGACCATGCCTATAATAGGTAAATCACTCTCAATCCATAAGAATGCAAAATGCAAACAAGTTCAATAGAAAAGGGACAAAAGACATGAAGATATAATTCACTGAAACAGGACAAGGAAAGATACACACCTGGCATGCCAACAAAACACGTGAAAATGTACTCAGCATCACTATTAGGAAGATGCAAATAAATCCACAGTCAGACATGCTGCCGTCTCTTTGAACAGGCAAAATTAAACTGTAGAGCTCCAAATGTTGTCTATAAGGCTGGAAGTCTGAATCTCCAATATTATTGATTGAATGTCAGACCTGAAAGCCATTCTGAGACATAGTTCGTTGGCCTCCAGCTGCCAGTTTGTCCACTGGTGTCTCGAACTCTAGAAGATGTCCCCCTGACATGCATTTAATGGAGTCCGTAGACTTCCTTCTCACACCCCTCAGTACTGCTTCCTGCTGGTGATGCTTGCTTTGGACAGCCTGCTGGTAGATGGGGTCTGCAGTCATTATCAGAGCCATTCTCAGGGGCGGTGGCTGGTACTCATTCTGGCCTTTCAGACTCTGGAGGAAACAGGAAAGGACAACCCGACTTCAGAATCAGAACGTGCAAGACAGGCAGGAAGTGAAGCAACAGAAAAACGTTCCAGATCTGTCTTGTCTTCCTGAGGCCAAGGGAAAAGCAGACTCATGACTGACAGAACAATATCCCCGCGGTCCAGTGAGTGCCACTGCCAGGAATGTATTTTATAAGTTAAATGCTTACAATAAAACATTAATATAATTTATCCTAAGAATGTCTGCTGAATCTCTCTCTCTCTTTGATGGTAGAGAGGGAAGTCAGTGGCAGCTTGCCACAGTGATGTGATACTCTGGCAAGAAAACGCTACATGTTATATCACAAACATATGGCCTGGTGACGGTTTTACGTTCTATTCCTTTAACTGCTTTTTCCCCGTTTTGGGGGGAGACCTCTTCTAGACAAGAGTAATCTGTTTTCTTGTCAACCTATCACATCAACCATTAACACGTAGTCTCTGCTTTTCGAGTTGACATGGTTTAAAAAGTTAAAACTTAACCTCATGTTTCTTATGAACTAAGTTTTGATGATGTCGTACCCTTGAGCTTCGTGGCTTCTCTCTGGTGAAGTTACTCTGTGTGCCTTGCCTCTTGGTTAAGGAATTGTTCCCCCCGCTCCGCCCCCCCCCCCCCCCGCCCCATAGTTAAAATTCCTCAAGTTACAACTGATTAAATTGCGATGTGTACAAAATATGTCAACCATGATGGTAAGAAGACTCCAAACCTTAGGGTCAGGAATTAGCCCTCCCATAAGACAAATCTGGCCCACAGATGTGTCTCATTAGGCTTCGAATGTATTCAAGCAGTTTTCAAAAATTAATGGACAAAATTTTAAAGTTGATATATTGCAAATAGAAAATGAGGTCTTCAAGTTCTTTAAAATAAAATAAAAAAAAGCTAGCAGCCTCAACCTGCCTTTTGTTACAGAGTTGCTTGCTAGTTTGGATAAAGCATCTGCCTCTTCTATGGGGCATTGCCTCCCTTGTTCACTTCTACCCTACCCAATACACATTCTTCCTTGACACAGGCGATGCTTTTTTGCAATTATAGGGAGTTTTGAAAGAACAAGTGACATTGAACTTGAAAGACAATTACTCCTGAAAGATTGCTAGCCATCCTTAATTATCTGAAGAATTGTTCCCGAGAGTCTTTGTTAGGTCAATAAAGTTCTGTTGTCTTTAGGACTCAAGGAAGGCACATTTTTGCTCCCGTGCAGCGATAACATCTTAAATGGTAGGACAGAGAAACGAAAGGCACAAACCAGAGACGCCTGTCACTGGGAGCCTTTGGGGTCACCAAGAGTGGCAGCAGAGCCAGAGCCGTGCACTGGCCATTGGTCTCTGAGTACTGTCCAGTTCCATGAAGGTATCAAGCGTCCTATGTTATTACTCACTTTGGGGAGTCAAATGGAGAACCCGCTGACTGGAAATCCAGTTTGAATTGAGAAGCATTACGTGAGCCCCCGAGTCTGTAAATGGCACACAGTTTTTACTGGCCAGGATGAGGGTTAGAGACTCCCAGTGTCATCCTTCGGAACCACAGGCAGTCCTGTAATAAGATTTGTTACAGTGTTGGACTCCCTCGTCCCAGAAGGTTTGGTTTTCATTCTAATATCACATGGCAATCAGCTGTATAGTTTTTCTCCCGGTAAAAGTATTGATTATTTAAAAACATAGTAACATCAACACAACTGTCAAAATGAAATTTTTAAAGCAGTGTCATGCTTTAAAAGTGATTCGGAGATTTTTATTTGCTGAAGGCATGAATCATATACATACATATTATATATGTACATGTATGTAATTTCCATGAAGTCTTTATGAACCACTAGGAAAAAAAATGACAACCGTGGTTGTGTAAAGAAGTCATCATCTTGAAAGCTTAAGACAGATGTAGGCAAACCTCTCTCCTCTGAAGTTCGGCCTTTTTACACAGACCAGGGTCCGGCAAAGTATAAGCCTGTTGGCCACACTCAGTCAAACGCTTATTTTTGTCAATAAAGTTTTATTGCTGCACAGCCAACCTCTTCATGGCCAATTGTTTGCAGCTGATCTCTCTTCAGTGGTGGAGGAGGCTTGTTCTAACACAGCCTGCTGGCCTTCAAACCCAAAAGATACACTGTCTGACCCTTCATGGGAAAAGGCTGCTGATACCTGCGCTCAACTTGCCCAGGTACCGTTTGCGTCATGATTTCTTGTCAGTCAAACAAAAACCTAAGTAAAGCCTCTATCTGATGCCACTAGACAGGGAAGCCACATACTCCCCCATGTGGGGTGATCAGAAGGCAGCTTTGCCTTCCTTTTTTCTGTCTGCCATATTTCTATTTTTACTTGGCAATGAGGAGACCTTAAGCTCCACATCCTCTCCATTTTTTTCCTACAGAATCCCAACACAAAGTCACACAAAATTTTCACACAAAATCACAACAGAATTTCTTGAACCAGATTCCCCTCTGTGTTGCTTCGGGCATGAGGTCAAGTGGGAAAAGGAATTGTCCTTTCCTTCATAGCTGGAGAGATGGTTCAGTGTTAAGAGTGCTTTTTGCTTTTGTAGAGGACCTGGGTTTGAATCCCAGCACCCACACGGTGGTTAACAACCATTTTAACTCCAATTCCAGGGGATCTGACTCCCACTTCTGACCTCTGTGGGCACCAACCAAGTAACAGGTGCACAGAAACACATACAGGCAAAACACAAACATATTTAAATTTTGAAAATCTAAAAATAAGCTTTTAAAGAAACCTCCAAAGCTCCTGAAAGCTGCTTGTAACATTGTGGCAGAAAGTTCTAGGCCAATGTTTGTTTTCTCAAAGACAATAAGAAAGAGCAAAAAACAGGAAAGCTATTTGTTACTATTGTCTTAACTTTGTGGAAATATTTCATTTTCATCTCCCACTTATGATGATGCACTAAGGACTCCACCATTGTGGTTCACACTGTCCACACACTGGTGAAAATCTGAAGATAACTGGTCCAGTGAACCAATTTGGTTATTACTGTGGTCGCCCCTACTGTCCTTAGCAATTCATTTCACACAGTCCACAAAAGTGACAGTATTACTTCTGCTGTGAGGATTTACACCTCTAAGAGTTACCCTGGAAATTGCATTCTGGATGTCAGAAGAATATATTGTTGCTAAATATAATTTGTATATATCGTCAAATGAATGGATTTTTGCTCAAAAATCGAATATACTGAAAATTCCTGTTGTTGGCAGTAAGTCAACGGAAATGTCATGAGAAACACTCCTTCACTAACACCTGGAAATGCCAGATAAGATGCAAACATTTCTTTAAATGAAAAGGAGGCAGGGGCTCACAAAATGATTCAGGAGATGGAGGTACTTGCTGCTAACCCAGGCTATCTGAGTTCGAACCCTGGGACCCACACAGTGGAAAGAAGAGGATTCCTTTAGGGTGTCCCGTGACTGAGTTAGGTGTGTGTGCCATGGCATAAGAGAATCGTGGCATAAAAACAATATAGGATGTATGTGCATGCACACACACTCATACACACACACACACACACACACACACACACACACATACACACACACACACACACACACACACACACACACACACACACACCACATCTTAAAATAACAAATGCAAAGATGAGCTCCCCATAGAGGAATCCACAGGGGCCTGCAACTGAGCAAGTATTCCATGAGTCTCCTCTCTTATCTCTCTTCTGCACAGCATGCAGCTTCCTGGATCTCCTCCAGGTATCTTCAGCTTCTCAATTGTGCAGAACTTTTGGCTCCAGCCCAGTCTCTACCAACGCACTTCCTTACCTACCCAAGGTTACTATGCAAAGGTCACGGTTCCCTATAAACCAGAGAAAGAGCAAGGAGGAGTTGAAGTTTAAGACACAGCATCATTTGTTTTAGTATACCATAAAGTAAAATGGGTGTACAGTTAAAAAAAATACCCAAGGTCAATCAGAGGAAGACTATAACATTGACAAATGAAATCATTGAACCGAAACACAAAGGGGACTCTAAGGATGGCTCAGTGGGTAAAGAGAGTTGGCTGTGAGACCATGAGGAGCTGAATTCAGATCTCCAGAACTCAGGTAAAAAACCAGGCATGGTGGTACACACCTATAACCCTAGCCCTGGGGGAGGAGGCTAAAGATAGACAGATCCTGCAGTTGTCCGGCCAGCCAGTCCAGCCGAAGCAGTGGGAGTTGGGTTTAGTGAGGGATCCTGTCGCAGGGGATAAGATGGAAATGATACAAAGGGATATCCCAACATCAACTTCTCGTCTCAACATGTGTCTACCATGGATGAGTGGGGACACACACACAGACACACACACACAGACACACACACAGACACAGACACAGACACAGACACAGACACACACACACACACACACACACACACACACACACACGTGCGTGCATATCTATGCATAGATACATACATATATGTATATCCAGAAACAAAAGGGAGGGAAATTATCAGTGTTCATGGATAGAAAGGGTCAATATTATGAGTTCAGTTTTCCCTCAAGTGATCCAGAGACTCATTACACCCTCAATAAAAACTCCAGTGACTTGTTTTGTGGATTGAAAATAAAACTTATCCTGAAATTCATGTGAAAACCCAAAAAAAGGCACAAAATAGACAAAAGAATGTTGAAGAAGGGAAAAGAAGAAGGACTAATGTCACCAACTTGCAGCCTCACGACAGAGCTGCAGACCTTGAGGCAGCGAGGAGCTACAAAAAATGCATTAATGGAATACAGCAGAGTCCAGAAAGAGATACACACACACACACACACACACACACACACACACACACACACACACACCCCAGTTGTACAGTTAACTATTCTATGTCAAAACAAGAGCCGTGCTGGAGAGACAGTTCAGCTGTTAAGAGCACTTCCTGCTTTTGCAGAGGACCCAGGTTCAGTTCTCAGCACTCATGTGGTGGCTCAGAACCACCTGTCACTCCAGTTTCAGGGAACCCAGCACTCTCTTCTGGGCTCCAAAGGCAATGCGCTCACATGGAGCACAGACATTCAGGCAAAATTCTCATGCACACAAAAGGAAAGAAAACAACAATAAATATTTTTAAAAGCAGCCAAATCAATTGCAATATGGTGGAGATATCATTCTCAACTAATGGTACAAGTGGACTGTATGCAAATAAAATGAAATAAAGTAAATCAGAACACAGACCTTCCACCCTTTATAAATTTCTACTTAAACTAGACAGCAGACCTAAATATAAACTCCAAGTATACATCACTCTTAGGAGATAAAATAGAAGAAAGTAGAGATGGCAGCAGACTTGACAGTGTCTCATTAGCTATGACACCACGGGCTCAATCCATGAAAAAGAAAGTGACAAATTGGCCTTCATCAAAATTAAAAAGTTGTATCTTCAAATAAAAGTGCTAAGGCAAAAAAGAAAAACTGAAAAAGCAACTAAAACTCATCAATAAGATGAATGACCCCATCATAAATTGTATTTCACTTGGAAACATCCACATGAAAGACTGACTAATGAGCACAGGATAATGTGCCCTGTCCCACAGGTCATTGGAGTATGCTCACTACAACAGTAAGACTCCACCCGGAGCCTGTGGAATGGCTGAGATCTGACAGAAGGAAGCTGCTTGAATCACAGGGCAACATGAACTCCCCTGCATTGCTGATGGGAATGCAACATGACCAGCCAATCTGTAAGGCTATGTGTATGGAGAGCTGTTGTAAATGTAAAGATGTCCTTACCCTTCAATCAAGAAATTACATCCCTTTGTATTCATTCAAAGGAGCTGAAAATTGATATCCACAAAAAACCTTGAACACAGACAATTATAGAAGCTTTAAAAGTCATTTCTAAAACTTTGAAGCCACCAAGGAACCCTTCTGTGAACGGATGCACAATTAAATGTTAGTGCATCCCAACAGAGGAATATTATTTACCACTGAAAAGTTAGCTATCCAAACATGAAAAAATGCAGAGGAAACGGGATCTTAAAACTACGTGGAAGAAGCCAGCATGCAATGGTGTCAACTGTATGGCACTGTGGAAAAGTCCAGACTATAGACAGAAAAACGTAAATGATTGACACAGGTTATGAAGGAGAAGTCAGGCTTCAGAATGTGTGTGTGTGTGTGTGTGTGTGTGTGTGTGTGTGTGTGTGTGTGTGTGTGTGTGTGTGTGTGTGTGTGTGTGTGTATGTGTGTGTGTGTGTGTATGCATGGAAGTGGAAGGACAACCTTAAGTGATTGTTGTCTTCTACTCTGTTTGACAAAAGGTCTCTTGTCTATGCTGAGTACACCAGACTAGCTGCCCTGCCATCTTCCAAAGGTTCTCTTGTTTCCACCTTCCATCTCACTATAGGAGTGCTAGGATTATAGACACACAGTTCACCCAGCTCTACATGGAGAGCTGAACTCGGGTCATCACACTTGCCTAGCAATGCTCTTTGTGTACTGAGACCTGGGCATTACTGGGACAGAAAAATTCTTCTGAATGATCCTGAAGAGGCAGATAAATTCCAGGGCACATTTCTCTAAATCAATGGACTGGCGACACCAAGAATCCACCCTGGTTAACACAGCGTCATCAGGTGTCAGCCATGTACCACTGTGCTTGGCAATAACTGATAAGGGTACAGGCTGTGTGCATGTGAGGGAAAGAGGTACATGGAATATCACTGCAGGCTCCTCTCTATCTGATGTGAAATCTAAAACTGCTCTAAAAATCTACTTTTTAAAAAATCTTACAAGGGTAGATTGTACATTAATGTGTAACACTGGCAGATATTTCTCAATAAAATTTTACTAAGTGATCGTGTCCAAGTAACTAGAACCCAGATAAGAAACAAACATTTCGAGTTATCTCAGAGGATGCATCCATGCTTCTTTTCAGTCACCTCCTCTTCCCCCAGGGACATCTATGACATCACCATCCAATCCAATTGACTTCCACCATTTTGAATTTTGTATAAATGAGTCATAGTAGAACATCCTTCTTTATATATGCTTTCTCTTATTCCCCTTTATGTCTGACATTTTACCCAGTGTTTGACTGCTATGGCCCCCCTCGTTTTTAGCAACATATTTCACTGGACCATATGGATGAAAATCAACTTTTGTACCAATTCTACTATGGTGGACATTTTGGTTGTTTCTGGTTTGGGGCACTATAAATAAGGGAGCCTTCTACGAACATTTATATACACACTTCCGTCTTTAAAACACATTTTACATTCCTATTCCTAAAAGTGGGGTGATAGGACTGTGGAGGTGTGAAGATGCTCAACTTAAGTCAAGATCGTTTAGTGGTTTTCCAGAGTGGTTGTATTGATTGACACTCCCGCCAGGAGAGTATGCAAGATCCGGTCCCTCCATGCCATCAAATTGTCCGTCTTTTCCATTTCAGCTGCTTCCGTGGCTATGTTCAACTTCAAACGTGTGTACTTGGGAATCGGACGGATTGGACTTTTATAACCCTTGGGTCACTTTCTGTCAGAGTGTGTGGGCACAAGCAAGTCATGTCTCCTCTCTGCTTCTTAGTTCTGCTCCTTGTCCAATTGGCAACAGAAACGGTTATCTTCATGGACAGCGTCTGCGAATGACAAATGACAGTCGTCTACTTAAAATGACAACTTCTTCTTAAGCATCTACCATATGCTGGTGTGTATTTCCCCACAACAGGGAGCATAGCACACTGTACTCCCAGGCAAGAATGGGGAGAGCCAACCCCTCCCTTACCTTCTAAACAGCTGGCATCCTGCAGAGCAACAGAGGTGGGCTAATCCTGGCACTTTGCTCAGACTGGGCTGCTATGTCTAATTGAACTAAAGAGCTAGTACCATTTCAAAGTCATGCTAAGAAGAACTTGCACTGGGATATCCCTGGGACAGATCTGATTTGGTTATTTCCATCTGCTGTCGCCAGCGTCGGGTTCCCCACATCCTATTACAACATCCCGAAAGAAATGGCCAGGAGACCTCAGAGCCGGCAGGTGAAGACACATACTTTTATTTTTCACCAAATTAAGAGCAAGCAGTGGCTGTTCAGGAACATCAATCATGCTTTCCAAATGTGTTTGCTACAGCATCCGGGTATGAATGCACTCATTTGTCAAAACTCCACCACATCTTCGCCTGCAGAGAGGTGTCATGTCACCTTAAGAATTGAGAAGTGAATTGTTTAGACTCTCTCTTCTCACTCAATTAATGGAAGCCAAAGCCCCCTTCTGTGTCAGCAGAAGGAGCTCATGACTTGAAGGCGACATGGAGAAAGCTCCATGACTTTCCATAGACAGTAAACACCCAACAGTTCCCTAGACTCCAGGCTTTGTCTACATCACAAGCTAGTCAACACTTAGGTAGGAAATAATTCACCACAGAAAGTGTGGCTGTTCCTTAGAAGAAGGTCATTCAGTCTCCCTCCTTTACTACTTTATTGTTGGGCAGGGAGGGGAGGGTGGCCTTTATGACTGTTTTTGCTGGCTGTGAGGGACCCACTCTCAATTGGGTACCCAAACATGAGCCTCTTGGTTCTCACTCAGCCATTCTCACATGTCTTCATGTTTAACAACAGTTGTGGTTGTCTCCCCAACAGGAGGAGGCTCTTTAGAAACCATGGAAGACTGATTCTCAGTTAATAAGCCCACAACATATTTTTCTCAACACAATTCCTTCAATTTTTAAAGGCTTGTATAGTTAGACGGAATTGAAGCCCATGTGTTTTTTATTCCCGGGCACTGACATCATCAAAATAGCCTTTTAAACAGCTGGTTGAGCCCTTTTTAATAAAGTCCTCTTACGACTCGTTTCTTTTTGAAAACAGAGTTTCTTTTTGCCAAAGGCAAATGTAGTGAAGTGCCAAAAGACTTGGATTTCAATCAAAATTTCAGGACTGCAAACTGATATTCACTGTACACGGGCTCCCGATGCCCGCCTCCATTGCCGTGAGTGACAAGGAAGGAAAGAAGTGTCCTCTGAAGCAAGTTCATGGTCAAACTCACTGTCAGGCAGCTAAAGAAATGTCTACATTTGCTGTTTGAATAAAGGCTAAACCTGAAACAAATCAGTGTCCGGTACGTAATGGATTATTGAAGAAACATGATCCACCACTGCCAAGCAGTTAACTTTTCCCTGTTTCTGGTTATCATGAGTAAACCACAATGCCTTATTCTCCAGAGGACCCAAGGGCTGAGGTTTTCAGGATGTGATAGTTTTAACAGTTGTTTTGGAGATGGTCTCTTTGGTGAGAGCTAGTCATAGAGCATACGCACACATACTGTGTATGTACACATAATAGGATATGTATAAATGTAGGATACTTACATAAGGATTTTCTTCCTCTACTAATAACAACATTCTTGTCTAAAGGCATGCATACTGGTTGAGAAAGTGAAATTTTAATCCAGGCACAAAGCGTGTGAAGGAGCCCAGCCTCTAAATAGATCCATATGCTGTCACTGAAACAAAATGATTCAGGCTTTTTGGTCTTAACAATGGAGCCTGTTTTTCTCCTTGTCAAAATGAATATAGCTGAGCAGTAATCAGAAAGATGTATGGTGGGGAGAAGTTGGATTTTATGGGAATCTGTGAAGCGAACAGGCATTCCAATGCCTGCAGCCTCCAGCAGAAACACAGACATGAGAGCTCTATTTGAGAAGCAAATTCTTCTGCCATCAAGAATCTTCATGAAGATAATTCCTCTCAAATGGGGAAATTAAGAGAGAGAGAAGGAAAGGGATGAGTTATTTGATTTTATTTTACTGTTAAGATTTTAAAAGTGTGTATATGTGTATATACATATATATATATATATATATATATATGGCATGTATATGTGTCAAAAGATTTATGAGTTTACCAAAAGCTCTTAGAGAAACTGAATAAGCAAAAATTTAAAGCAAAAATTCAGATTTACAAAACAGATGGGGCCTTCTGTGAGTGCAACTCTGGTCTAATCTTTGTCATATGTATGTTATTTTTAAAACTTTGTCCAGGAGGTTAGATTGGAGGCCATTTTCCCCCCAGTTGGTAGATATCAAAACTTTGGGATCTAGAGGTCCATGAAAATGAATGGATTTCATTGTTAACAGACAGTAAAAGAATTGTGAATGATTCACCGCAGGGTCCATTGAAATCTGAAATTTCATTGTGCACTGAATGAGTAGATCAAGGTTAAGGGCTCAGTACAGAAGTAGTACAGGAGGGAAAATCTAACAGAGGTATCATCCATTGAAGATCAAACAAATTTAAGTGTTGCCCGTGACAAATAGAATTTGATTTATATCTATCAAAAGCTCTTTGATTACACAACATGAAACACATCTCTGCATTATTAAGCAGACATTTTCAGATGTGTTTTATGTATTGACTTTTCGGATAATCTAGAGAATACTATTTAATATTGTCAGTAACTGCCAGATGCTCTGATTTCGCACTGTGACCTTGGCAAGTTAACAAACTTTCTACACTACAGTTTCCTCATTTATAAAGCAGTAGTGTGATATATAGACACATTGCACAAGAATGGATTCCTAATAAGCCACAAAGATGCTGGCGTGTTCAATTAGAGTCACCCATAGACATCCTCTCTCCTCCCCTTCCTTGTCTCTGTGTCTTTCTCTCCTTCCTCAATACCAAATGTATTCTCTAAGGGCATCATAGGTTGTCAAGAATAGAAAAGGGCCCAGAGAATATGTAATTCTATCCAAAATATAAATGAACTTACAAATAAATGAAATGACTGATTCAAGCCCGCAAAGCTACAAAGCCAGCTAAAAGTTTATGTAAGTTCTGAGTCACTGGTTCCTGGCCAAGTCATTAAGAGTGTAAGATTGGGTGAAACCCTAGTTTAACCTTTACCAATTTTCTCAGCTCTAAGATGGTGCTTAAAGTGGTATCAGGGATGACTGTGCACCATTGGCATACACAAGAATGCTGGAAGCTCATTTTCACTGAATTATGATGTGGAATCTCACCGTGCTGCCACTCCGTTTCAGGTTCACTTGAGATGGCTTCAGTTGTGTCTGCTTCCATGTTTCTGAGTGCCAAGTTAACTCCCCATAACCCTAGTAGACCCAAGCAGTTTTAATAAATAGCTGAAGTACTAGCAAGAGGCCATAGCAGGATGTTACTCAGCACTACAGATAAGGAAACTGACACACAAGAAAGTAACATGCCCAAGAGTACATATGAATGTATATGAATAAAAGAAGGTGGAGCCGTCAGCCTCACCCAGAGAAAATGCAACATCTTCTCCAAGTCCTGACTCCCCCGAGAAACTTCTCTCTGCCTAAGAAGTGACTTCCACCACTGAAAAATAATAGACTTTGGTTTGGCCTGAAGATCAAGGAGTAACTGCCCAAGCCCTACTTGTTTAGGAGACAATTGTGGCGAGCAGACAACCAATATACTTTAGCTCAAGATTAAAAAGGTCCACTGCATCGTTGTTCTGGAACCTATACAGACTCACTGCTCACTTCTGAGAACATCAAGCATTGTCTTCAGTGCGTGATGGTGTTAAAAGACCTATTTGAAAATGGATGGGTGTTTAGTTATTTTTGATTTGGGGAGACAACCTTCCATGTTCTCAGGTGTCCTCAGAGGCAGGCGTGAAAACTGTTACCTGGAGAATGACTGAATTCCTCTCAATTCTTCCGTATGCATTATGCATTCCAGGAGTTCTCTGCCAGGGACATAAGTCAGGCCTCCCCTGCTGGTTTTGATTACAGCTGCTGCGGAGCCACAGGTTTGAACAGCTCTAAGACAATCACTCTTCTGAACCTGCACATAAATACAAAAGGCTCTCGCCTTACCAAACCTGCCTTCCCGGAAGCTGGTTCTGTGTCCCTTCCACCCCCACCCCTCGCTCCCACCCCGTACCCCATTACCATCAGAACAATTTTCAAATCAAATCGCCTTTCTTGCAACAAAGGTCCTCTTCATTTGCATATTCAAAGGTCAGTATGCAAATGCAAATTATTTAATATCAAAGCAATGATCATTTAACAATGTCTTTCCACGGAGTCAGATAAAATAGAAAATTACCT
This sequence comes from Peromyscus melanophrys, assembly GCA_902168415.1. Taxonomy (NCBI): domain Eukaryota; kingdom Metazoa; phylum Chordata; class Mammalia; order Rodentia; family Cricetidae; genus Peromyscus; species Peromyscus melanophrys. The sequence continues at coordinate 19,783 of CABHPR010148432.1, read as the reverse complement.
TTGGGTTTTTTTTTTTTTTAATTTTGCGCATTACGGACATATGTTAAAAATATGAGGGGAAGATAATGAGATGCGCTAGCAGTTAAGTTCTGGCCAACTCTCTCCTCATCCAGCTTCCAGGCCTTACATGGCCACTTCATTACTTCCACTAGAGCCCTTGTGTTATGGTAGGTAATATGAGAGGCATAATTTGCTAAGACATCTCTTTATTTGAGGTGCTCTCAGGACAGGTAATGAGGAATGGCACCATCTCTAAGTGGCAGACACTCGCTTCTATATTAGTCCGACATTATTGTATTTCTCTGCTTTTTTCGCTGTTTTGTTTTGTTTTTTGAAAACTGGCATTTCCTTTATGTAAGCAGAGCAAAAAAGAAATAGAAATCGGTTCCACGTGAATTGTGGGGTCCTTCTTCTGTATTAAACTGCAATTGTTTCCTGGAGAAAGAAAAAAAGAAACGAAACGAAACAACCCCCCAAAAAACCAAGCCGCAGGATTTCCTGAAAAATAATTCACAAGGATGAGTACTGGGTCCAGGCTGCTTTTTTCCTTGTGCTTTTGTGATTGATGACACTGCAAAGAACTGATAGATTTTCTGTGGCTGCATCTCCACGCAGTTCTTTTTTTTATCTACACAAACTGCAATTCTTTAAAAAAAAATAGAAAATTTTATATGGCATTTGCTTTCCTGGCTTCCTGGTTGGTAGTTACTTATCAACTGTGGCATGGTTTGGAGGGGCTCCGTTAATGGACTCAGCTGTATCCCTACCACCATGAAGACAACTTGAATGAATTATTTAAGGTAATAGCCAGACAGAAATTTGTAATTCAATCAGGCAAGCTCCATAGCCAGCCCTTTAGTGGGGTAAATGGAAAGGGCTTTGGGTCCTGCACACCTGAGCTCAAACCCTCCTCTCCTCTTGCTTAGTGTGGGCATCGAGCTTAAGTTTTAGGGGGCCCGGTTGCTTTTGGTGTGAGACTGAAGGCTGAAGGATATATTCTTCATAAGAGGAAGAGACAAGCTTATTGGGAGGACTCATGATGGGATGGAAAAGAGTACTTGCCAGTGACAAGCCTTGCAATGAATGCCCTACCAGTGTTAGGGTAGAAGGCTGAGTTCTGCTCTTTGAGAAATTGGTGTTTTCGTTACGGACCTGGAGGAGACAAACTGAGCATTTTGGTCCCTACAACGCATCAGGCCTCCTGAAAGGCATTATCTCATGTATGCCTCACAAAAGCCATCCAAGGGACTTTGTAAGTGACAAGTGTCATGGTGGTGATCCCGGGCTTGTTTGTCACTCCGCTACTTCTGAAAGCTAATTATTATGGTATGTGTCTTTGTTCTCCCTTACAGCACTAATAATGTCTGATAGATTGACACGACATAGGTCATACACATAAGCAAACCATCTCACCTCTTAAGTCTTAGGCACATTTTAATCTGACCTCATTTATTTAAGGGTGCCGTAGGATCGGGGCTAGAGGTGAGCGGAGGCAGCCCAGTTCATTCTGGAAGCATCACACCTTTTTCACATACCCCATTCCATTGAGTCCTGAACACAGTTTAGAATCATTCAGGAACTCTAATATCCAAAGGCTCCTCTCTCTTTCCTTTCCCTTCACTGTGTTTCTAGGTAAAGTCCACCAGCAAAAATGACATCAGAGGGCCTGGAGGGATTGCTCAGCCAGACAAAGTGCTTGTGCCCAAGCCTGACCATTGGAGTTTGAGCCGCAGAACCCACGTAGAAAGCACAAGTTGAGAACCAACTCAGCCAAGTTGTCCTCTGACCACATGCCCACTCTCCCACCCATATATCACCATCATAATAAATAAATAAAAATGCTTCTTAAAAAGGCATAAGGGGGCTCAGACATCCCATGCCATTGGAAGTAAGACTGGAAAACACCTATATTCTGCTCAACTCTGTCCACCTTGGCATAACTACGTGATCAGCATGGATGAGCCAGAAGGCATGTAAAGGGATCAGAGCACCTCCCTGAGCTCCGTAATGGTCCTTCTATTCATTCCTCATGTTTGAATCAAATAATGGAGTTTGCTTCGGAGGCATTGAGTCTTGAGTGTGAAGGTCATCATCCTTCAAGCCTGACCTTTGGAGAGGGTGGTTTGTATAAGATATGGTTGACAAATCTCTGTCAACCTCAGGAGACTGGAGGAGAACAGGAGGACTTCAAGGGAGAATGCATAGACCCTTGATGTCTACCCACAATCCCATGCAGCAGTCACTCCTAATCACAAGTTAGCTTCTCAGAAGGGTTCAGTCGTTGGGGACTTTTGTTCCCGACAGACACAGAAAATCTGCATCACGTGTGTTAGGTGGCTTCCCAGTGAATATTATCAAATGAAAAAAATAAATATATGGATGGTTGGAACATGCGCTAATGGTCTTGAAAAAAGTATGTGCTTCCCTTCTGTCTGGGATTCTAGGGCTTAGAAGAGTCTAGTCACTGGCATTGAAATGGAAGAGCCGAGTTAAGCTTTGTCTGTTGAGTGATATGATGGAGAATGAAGAAGACAGAGCAAGAGCTTTGATCTTGATGAGTTAATTACTTGTGATTAGCTCTCTCATCCTTGACCTGAGACTTTAGTACTGTGAGAAGTACCAAAGACAAAGAATGAGCCAGGCACAAGGGAAGCTTTTGGGAAGTGTTGGTAATTGATGATGTTCACACTAATGTGATGTCACCTAACTTCCTTTTTTTATATATAAAGATTTTACTTTTAATTGTGTGTGTGTGTGTGTGTGTGTGTGTGTGTGTGTGTGTGTGTATACATGTGAATACCCCCAGATGCCAGAAGAGGGCATCAGAGCAGCTGGAAGAGCTGGAGTTAAAAGTAGTTGTAAGCCTTCCTATATTGGTCCTGGGAACAGACCCCAGTTCTCTGCAAGGGCAGTACCTACTCTCAACTACTAAGTCATCTCTCCAGTCGTGTATTTGAATATTTCTGCACACTTGCTGCATGCAGCATTCTCAGTGTATTAAATATCATCAGTGTATGAAACCTTCAGCTCATTAGGAAGCTGAGAGAATACAGTGTTGCCAAGCTTCTAATCAGTCAGTCAGCGACCGTCCATCATGCGTTGTGTGCCGAATGCCGAATAAGGCAGCTGCTGCAAGATAGAAGAATATGACTTGGCATCGAGCAATTTTATATTTAATTGAGGGAATTATCTAAACTTAAGAGCAGTTTATTGAATATCCAATATGTATTTAAGTGGTATGAATTGAATTGGTTATATACTGAAGGGATCCAGAGTGACTGAGGTCATCTTGCCAATCAGAGAGCCTCTAAAAGATACTGCATTCACTCTGGCATCTTCATTGTGTTGAGCACCTACTGTATGCAAGCCTTTTGTGCTCAGCATTGCTTCTCCAGTCTCCTGTGACCTTGGCAATGCTTTAATAAAAACGCCCATTTTAATGATGAGAAAACTCACGAATTAAAACTGTTAGCCAGCACATCAGCTGCCAACTCAGGCGACAGCAGACAGTTGGGATGGACATTAGTTATTCTTGTCATCCTAGGACAGAAGAGGAAAATTTTATTTTGCTCAGAGTTTCTCGGTGGCAAAGGTGTGGCCACGTGTACAGCGACAGGAGGGTCCTGTCCATAGCGGGGAGGACAAGAAGCAAAGAGATCTTACCAGAAGTCGGGAAGACCCCCGAAGACATGCCCCACAAGTGACCTATGACCTCTGGCTAGGCCCCCACCGCCTGGAGTTTTCATAGCTCCCTTAAACACTGCCACCACTGGGGGCCAACTGCTCAGGGGTGAACCTGTGGGAGACATAGGCACTCAGACCACGTGAGAGTCAAACGTACAACAAAGTGCATGGGCCAGTTATCGTGGGGCTTGCATCTCTAAAGACCGCATGAAAATGGAGGTGGATTTAGCAAGGGAGAACCTAGACAGGAAGGTTAGGAATCAGTTGGAAGATGGGCGGTAGATCGGATTTTCAAGTTTCTCTTCTTGATTATTTGAACTAACTTTAGGCGTACAAGATACCAAAAACGGTATGTATCTTTCTTTTCTTTGCTTTATCTTTCTCCCCTTAACATTATTTATATTATGAAAACACATTCCAATGATTAAAACAAAATTAGGGGGCTGGTGACGTGACTCAGAGGTTTAAAACATTGTTGCTCTTGAGGAGGACTGATTGGGGTTCCCAGCATCCACAGCAGGCATACCACAACTGCCTGTCACTTCAACTCCGGGAGATCCTGTGTCACCGGCCTCTGCAGGGACCTGCGTTCTTGTGTATGTACCTACACAGAGACACATACCTAAAAAGTGTTTAAATGAGAAATTGACATTAACACATTATTAGCAAGCATACTTTAGATCTGATTCAAAATTCCAGTTTTCTCAGCAATATTCCAACATTCTAAGACATTTCCCAGGATCCCATATTGTACTCTCCTGCAACTTTTCCTTGGTGTCTAATAGTCTATGAGAGTTCTTTAGGCTTGTTATATTTCAATACCTATATTTGATACCTAAGCCTGTTGATCAGTTAACAATTAACTGGTAAATTAACTGTTAATTTATTGAGTATACACCAATTTGCATATTTTTAACACTAGAACGCATTATTCATTTTTGGCAATTTACCATAAAACCAAACATTTGTGCTTCTCAGCACATCCTACCTAGCTCAGGACTCATGATGTTGATAAGCATTCTGACTAGACTGCCAGGTTTCTCCTCAGAAAACGGCTCTGCTATGCTAGCCACTTTCTCCAGAAGGATTTATTACTCAAGGTATGCCTGAGAGGCACTATTTATTTTTCTCTCCTCCTCCAGTTTATAATTGAAACACAACTGTGAGAAAGAGCTGTCTCTTCTCCCAAATTAGTTTATTTGATTATGTATATAGGCAATTATCATGGATATTTGTTGCATGGATTAAATTTACTACTGTTCTTATTGTTTCTAAATTGATTAGAGATTGACTGTTTGGGCTCTTTCAGGTTGGAGCCTCTGTGTTTTTAACAGCCTGCTCTTCATTTGTCTCCTTACATTTGAGTACCACAAGACAATCCAAGTTTGCTTTGTGGTTTCTCCTAGCCCTAGAACCAAGCACCTCCTCAAGATCATGGCACTTTCATTGAAGACCTGAGGCTAGATGCTTTCCAGGTGTGCTCAGATCTGCTTTCGGCCGCCAATCCCAGATCCCTCTTCTCATTAATGAGGAGGAGTCTTGGTGTCATGAGAGTATCGGGACAAATGGACCGGATCATGGAGGACTCCCATTCACAGCTCCAAGGAGCTGGGTGCCGTCAGCATTAGAGAGAGGTTTCATAAAGCAAAGCAAGGGGATGAGTGGTCAAATTATAAGAAAATTCTCAATGCTGCAGATTCAACAGGAGAATGGACAAAAGTTAGAACAACTAAAATTAGCAAGTGGAATGAGAAAGGCCTGTGTTCGTGCACCAGATGAAGGAATAAAAGGAGGAAGCAGGAACATCAGAGAAAAATAATTGGTTAGCGACAGTGACAGACAGGACAGAGGGCAGAGGGGGAGTCTGAACCCACCCTGTTTGTCATCTTAGAGAGCTGAATATATAGAAGTTCCACCAAAAACATCAGGAATGATTGACTCTGTGTCAGAAAAGCAAAGGCTTCAGTTTTGACATATTCAGTTTAGGAACTATCAAGACACCTTAATGGAAATAACTCCAGCAGACAATGGAAGCGATCCTACTAAAGATAGATACTATATTTTTGAATTCCAAATACCACTGCTTTACCTCACCCACCGTGCTTCCTAAGAACAGTAACAGTTAACACTTTTCAAACACGTTATGCCAAGCTAACGACAAGCATTTTTATAGACTTGACCTTGTTCGGCACTCATAATAACCCTAGTCACATAATTTCCATATTTCAGATGGAGAGATGGAGACAAACAGAGGTTAGGTAACTTGACCATAGAGATGCAGAGAGTGAGTTGTGAAATCAAGACTTGACTCACTCAGATGACTTCAATGTGCCAACTCTTAATCAAGAGAGATTGTTTTGAAAAGTGAAGCACAGAGATTCAGGGTAATAAAAGACAGATTATCAAAAAGACCAGAGCTCACTGTCAGCGAAGGGAGGGGACGTGCATAGAGAAGGGGGAACCCTTCTTTAGGACTGGAGGGATTGTGAATGCCTAAAGTGAAAAAGAATGCAGGAATGGTTACCTTGGAAGAAACCAGGAAAAAAGAAAGAGGGGTGTGAGTCAGGAAGGACAAACAGAACACAAATAAGATAGCAGACATCAATCCCAACAGATCAATAATTGCATTAAATGTAAATACGCTAAAGGCCCTGTTTTAAATAAACATTGTCAGACAGCCCTCTTGACTACCTATACTTTACTTCTCAGGAAGTAGGAAAGCTGACCCACAACGCTGAAGGCACCAAGACAGAATTTGTGCAGGTTCATCAATACAGAAAGGCAAAACCTGTCCACTGAGACAGACAGGGATCTCTGCCAGTATATGACCTACTAATAGGACGCAAAATATAATTGTGTGTGTCCCTAACCAACCATATACAAAATAAGCAACAGCAGGTGGAAGAAATAAAGGGAGAAAGAAAAACGGTCTTAAACGAATATCTAAAGCAACTCTCCACATAACTACTATGTAAACTGAAACAGAAACACCAATTAAGAGAAGTGAGCAACATAGTTACTATATGGACCTATAAAGAGGTGAATTCAATGAGTATATCTTTCCAAGAACATACAGAACCTCTAGCAAAATTAACGAGATGCTGAGACCTAAAGTAAATCTTAATAGATTTTCAAAGGGTTGATATTAGAAACAAAACAAAACAAACTTGGAACTTCTACATGGAAGAATCACGGAAACTCTGCCCTTGACCTGAACTGAGCTGGGTGAGGTGAGGCTTTTGCGATCTTAGATGTGTTCTCCATCACAGCACGGCACACAAGTGATTAGCTCTTATTGAGTGTGAACCTAAATATAAATGAGCAATTTTAATTACAAAGATTGATGGTAGACCACATTCTGCACTTATAGAGACACAATGCTCAAAAAGCAAGAGAAAACTTGCAGGTATAGGGACTAACCAATGTGATTATTACTTTAAACTGCAGAGATCAAGTCAAAATTCCAAGGAAACACACACTGTTTGGGCCAGGCACACTGTGATGATGTTACCAGCCTACAAGTTGCAGCTATCTTGCTGAGAGACAAAATACAGCCAGACAGTGTGAACTAGAAAAAGAAGAGAGAGTGCTAATCAGGTCCCTGAGTATTCAGAAAGGGAAGAGGGAAAAGGGGAAAAGAAATGAAATAGCTGAAAGCTGACTTAACAGGAGAGAGAAAGAATGCGTAATGTAGCTAAAAAAAAAAAAAAAAAAAATCTCAGGAACCAAAACAACTCCTTAAGGATGATCTGCAACAGAGGAGCAGACAGATTACCACTATCGGAAACTACAGGGATTTGCGACTGTTAGGCCTAAGAAGACAGAAAGATGAGATGAATTTGACAACTCAGATGAAATGCATAAAGCCCGTGAAAATCTGAAAACCTGAGCAAAAAGAGGAAGTGAGAGGCTGAAGCATGACGCATCTATCCGCACAAATACTCCTGCAACCGCAGCGTCCTGCATGGAAATGTGTGCACAGAAGGTTCCCCAGGTGACCTTTCCCAGCCATTTAAAGCAGAAGTAAGATAAACGTTACCCAAAGTCTCCCAAGAATAGAAAATGCAAACCCATTTTCAGAGGCTCACATCATTTGAATACAGAACTGGATGAAGACATCATAAGAAGAAAGATCGCATGCTCAGAAACGTAGATGGAAATATCTTAAAATGTTTTAGCCAGTGAATTAAGACCAAGTTGGAATCTTTCCCAGAATATAATATCCATTCAATACTTGGAAATTAATGAGTGTAATTCACCATTTTAAAAGAATAAAATGATGATTAGCTTAATAATGCAGAAAGAGTGACTTAAAAATCAACAGCCATTGTGACAAATACTTGCAGTATCTTAGGACGGACAAAATCCATTCACAGTGTCTGAACTCACCTTGCTGCAGATTCTATGTCGAGTGATGCGGCCTTAAGAGATTTCCTTCAGAGATTAGTGAGCAAATAAGGCAATTATCACTGCCTCTCCTCCCCGATCTGTAGGGGCCCATCGTCTGTCCCTCTGCAAAGGAGGACAGAGGTTGTTGTTCCTTACTGAAGACACATTTGGCCATACACGAAATCCAAAAGGATCGTCAGATAAATCAGTGATTTCACAGTCACCAAATATATGGTCAACATGAAGAAATCAACTGTATTTTGATAATAATAATAATAATAATAATAATACGAAGAAGAAGAAGAAGAAGAAGAAGAAGAAGAAGAAGAAGAAGAAGAAGAAGAAG
>CABHPR010148432.1:0-11264 GCA_902168415.1 Peromyscus melanophrys | reverse complement strand
AGAGAGAGAGAGAGAAATCCAAAGGGCTATTCCTAGAGCCTTTTGATAGGTTGGTTCATTTTTAAGGAAGGGTAGCTGGCAGCCCTATTAGAAATACAGTGCACACTAGGTGCTCTCCCTGGATCTTTACACGCAGAGACAAAACAGCATAATTTGGTGATGTTGGAGATGTTTTCTCTTTATATCTCCCCACTGAACCCCTTTCTGTGAACATCATTGTGTTTGACGAGTATCACTCAGTGACATTTTTCCAATTAATGCATTTTTTCCCTTTCATCCAAACTTGCACAACTCGACAGATCCTGCTAGAACAGAGGCCTGTGTTGACTCCTTAACACACTAAACACATTTTAACCCCTGGGCATTTGCACTCTTTGGCTCCCTCCTTTGGGAAGATCTTCCTTCAAGGGTCATATTCCTCCCTTGGTCATGTCTAGTCTTCCTTCAAATTGCTTTTGCTGTGAGACCTTCTTGGCTGACCCCACTTATTCCATGTTTGTTCTTCTCTATGACAAGCATCACCTTCAAACAAAGAGTACAATCTGATTAAACAAGTGCCCCACTCACCTGGACGTCAGCTTTTGGGGTGAGGCTGTTTCACCTACTTGATCACTATTGGCTGTGTCTCAGTATCCAGCATTTAGCTACCCATCACAAAGTGCCTGTTAGATGAATTAAAGGAATGCATACATTAGTGACTTGACTGTTCCTTTAAAGTTTCAGCATGATTTCATAGGGAATGCTATTGTAATATTTCACCAGCTTTTATGTTCATATTCTTTTTCGGTGTATTTCTCACTGGAGGCCATGCTGAGACCTTCAGGGGTCCATAAAGACCACATTTCACAGTCTAGCTGAAATGTTCCACGGCACGCAGAGTGAGAAGAATGAAGGAGCCTAACTCTGCCGCGAGAGGAGAACATTTTAAAGTTGACTTCAATATATTTTAGTGCATTCATAAAATGTTTAATGAAAGTGTGATAAAAAAGAAGAGTGGGTTTATTAAAAGAAAAAATAAAAGAAGTTCTTGTGTTGTTTTAAGGGATCGTCTTCTGGCTTGATACTCAAAAATGAAACCGAAGTGAGGGGACAAAAATATGCTCAAAAATAACTAATTTCCTATGTTATTTATAATCTATAGTAGAACATGTTCCCAAGAAAGTAGGTTATTTCTTTATGCACATATAAATTTGAAATTAATACAATAAAAAGCTGAGCATTTTTGGCTAAGAGAACAGTGGGGTCAAATGCCAATCTCATAATAAAACATTGCTCTCGCCAGCCCAGAAAGCTACTCTCTGATCTTTTTAGAGTTTTTCAGTAAGATTTTCTGATATCTTTTTTCCCTTCCTTTTTACTATTTTTATAGCCTCATTCTTAAAAGACTCATTTTCTGTGAAGAATAATCATTCCAACCAAAAAGAAAATAGAAAAATGTCTTTAACACTTCAACAATAGTTGGGTTTTGTTAAGATTTCAGCTTTAAAGAAGATAAATAAGAAAGTCCTTGGGAGGAAAAAATGACTAATCCTCTGCTCTTTTATTATTTCTAGATACTCTGAGTAATTTTGGCGTGCTGGTTTGCAAATGGCATGTCTTGAATTAATATTAACCTCAAAATAACTACCTTTGAATGAAAATGTAACACTGGTCAGTTTCTAGCAGTTATGGGGATCTTGTCCAATATGTGGGAACGGATTGTCTTTTAAAAAGACAAATGTGCTATGTAGGTCCTTGGGGGTGCTAATCTACACCTTCTAAGTTTTCTTATGGGAGGTATATTGGGGTTTAAAATAGAGTTGGTAAACATTTGAGAGAGAGGAAGAGAGGTATAGAGAAAAGGAGAGACAGAGAGATGGGGAAAGGAAGAAAGGGAGAGAAAGAGGGAGGGAGAGAGGGAGGGAGAGAGGGGGAGAGGGAGGAGGAGAATGGGGAGAAAAAGGAGGAGGAGGAGAAGAAGAGACAGAGGGATTGATTATAGATTTGGTAGGTTCACCTCTTCAACTCCTCAGATTCCCACTCCAAGGTTGGAGGCAACTTGAACAAACAGTGATTCCAAAGTGGATCAAATGTGGGTTCAAACCCCAGCTCTGGCAGTTTCTAGACATTGAACTTGGGCAAGTTCTTTAAGTTCTTTGGCCCTTCAGTGACTCATCAGAAAAGTGGAGCTGGGTGTAGTTTGGGAAGAAGGATATTATAAAGATGAAAAGACATGACTTATGGGAGCTGGAGAGGTGGGTCAGAGCTTAAGGGCATGTATTTTGCAGAGGACCCCAGTTTAGTTCCTAGCACCTCTGCTGGACAATTCACAACTCTATCTTCAGCTCCAGGGGACCAGATACCTTCTTCTGGCCTCTGTAGACACTTCAGAAGAATGGTGATTTGTGAGCATGGGTGGGAAACACTTCTCTGTACCCTATTGTCTTAGTATTCCTTCTTTGTTTAACGTGTGCATGTCTTTTTCATCCCCAATATATCTCTAGTTGCCATTCTTTGATGCTAATGTGCTTAACTTGGACCACTGGCGTTCTCTCAACTAGAGCTTGGTGCTTGTCCATCTTTCCTGTCCAGTGAGCATCTTAACAGTTACAAATTGCAACTGTGAAATATACATGACTTACTTAGTCCAGCATTGTCCTAAGAAAGCAAACAAACAAAAACCCCAAAATACATGTATTTCTCGGTTCTGCACTGGTGAGATATGTGGTCTTTTAACCTGTATTTTACAAACAGAGAGAATAAGTGCCCACAATATGCAGGCATGGATGCCAGTGGTTAAGAATTGATCCCAGAACCTGTTCTTATGACAGTTATTCTAAACAGCCTTCAGTTTATGTAACTTGATCCTGGAACTGGATCTGAGATAAAAGATGCTGCAAGACTTCATCCTTTGAATGTGGGGTTGAGAAAAGCTTTAAAACATTCCCACCTCTCAGTTCTTAGCATGACTCAACCACAATCTATGAACCTAGAAGGTGGTGTGCCACAACTGCATGGTGGCTCTTTGCTGAAAAAGACTGTGTTTTGCCTGGCTTCTCTTAAGGGAAAAGAAGGAGGAAGGGAAGAGGAAGGAGAAAGGAAGAAGCAGGAGGAGGAGGAGAAGGAGGAGGAGGAGGAAGAGGAGGAGGAGGAAGAGGAGGAGGAGGAGGAGGAGGAGGAGGAGGAGGAGGAGGAGGAGGAGGAGAAGAAGAAGAAGAAGAAGAAGAAGAAGAAGAAGAAGAAGAAGAAGAAGAAGAAGAAGAAGAAGAAGAAGAAGAAGAAGAAGAAGAAAGAAACCACCAGTGAGACCCCAATAGGGCAGCTGATGCAAGAAAGGGGATTGCTGGAAATAAGCTCTGAGTAACTTCCAGCATTCATTGCCTTCTTATCAAGATGAACCAAAAGTGCATATGGATAAGAAAATAGCTGTATAGATGCCACTATTTGGATGCCTTCTCTGTGGCAGGTGCCACGTCAAGTAGTGGAGGTGGACAAACATTTGTGTCTGTCAGTGACTGAACTAAGGTATCTTTTCTTTCCACAATAATGCGGTGGCGTCCCCAAATGTCCTTGGTCCATCTCACTCTGTAAGGATGATCTTGAGGCCAAACAATAAAGAGACTCACCCAAGACCTTCTGATCATGCAGTGCCATCGCAGAGATAGAGCCCCATTTTCCCATCAGCTGACCCCATCTTTGCATCACAGTACAGGCTTCTTGCTCAGGGTTAAGAGAGAATCATGGAGCCCCCTAGACACAAATTTTGCAAACTTCCAAGAACTATTTTCTAGTATTCTCTTGACAGGAGTGAGAGAGTTGGAGACATATTGGAGATGAATCAGAGATTTGAATAAGGTAAAAAGAGTTCCTATAAAAAATGTATTCTTACTTCTCCCCTCCCGTCCACACTGGGGTGCTCTGTACAAATGAACCCACTGAAAATGAGCTGGGGAAGATGCCCTCGTAAGAAAACAACAGCTCATGCAAAACTATGATTTCAGTAAGTCAACAGGAGTCCAAGTTTAGACCGTGATTTGTTTTATAAATAAAGCTACACCCCTAGATCATGTATGCATCCAGTTTTAGCCTTTGGCCATTTTCCTCATCACTCTTGTGGGACGTGTGTTTATTAAATTACAGCCCATGCCCTGGTCTGTGGTGTGACCGATTTATCTTGTAGATCTCAAATAACATAATTAGTTAAAGCGAGTTTGAATGGCATATTATTAAATTCTCTTTTGTTTTCTTTTCCTCCAACAGAAAGTGTTCTCATTTTCTAAATTTAAAATATTTATCTTTTAAAATTTGGATGCAGCATCTTTGATACATGCACAATACCATTAAAAGTTGTGTGTATAATTATACTGTCAGATGAATCTGTCTTGCTTCTTAATCTTCCTCCAGCATACCTGGCTCCAACAGAGCCATGCTGTCTGAATGGAATAAATCATTTCTGCAGACCTGGAATATCACACCATACAAGGGAAATTCAGTAAGAATATGACAAGTAGACACTTTGTATATGTGACTGCATGTGCTGTTGGCATTGGACTTAATTGCCTGTCTTTTGAAGTTAAAAAAAAAAGGTAGTTAGGGTGAGAGATCTACTTCATACAGAGAAGTGTTCTCTCTCTCTCTCTCTCTCTCTCTCTTTCTCTCTCTCTCTCTCTCTCTATATATATATATATATATACATACATATTGATTTATCTGTCTACTCTGTGAGATCAAGTCAATGCAAAATTATGTTGACACAACCCAATAACATCAGCTATCAGCTGTCCTTTATGTGTTGTGTACATCATCTTCAAAGCTCACAGTGTCTCCACTGAGTAAATTGTACCAGCCTTTCTGATTAAATGCAAAGACCCTGGGGAGCCAGAGAGTTTAAACAGTCGAAGGAGGTCAAACCGTTGGTGACAGAGATGGGGACCTAATTAACATGGGTTAAAAAACACTCTTGGAAAGATTGATTGAAATAATTCGTGCAATCTCCACTCTGAAATTCGGATTTATGAGGCTTTAAAGAGCACAGCTCACAACTGGTTCAAGGCCATCACTGCTCCAGCCCTGGCTCTTCCTGAGGAGTGGAGACTAACATTTATTGAGTACATACATCCTGCTATATTTAATGCTAGACTTTTTTTGCACATGTTACTTTTTTTATCTTCTAATGAACAATTTGGAACTTCTCTGAGTAGCCCAAGTCAAGACAATACTGAGAAGATAGGAGTACCAAACTCTGTGGAGGGGACAAGTCTCCAGTCCTTCCTTCCTGTCTGTGTCTCCTGTCAAGGAGAATAATGATACAATCCCTGGCAAGCTCTGTTTCAGTCAAGATGAAAGAGCCCAGAGAGAAAATTCAAATGAGATTACATGGGTGGATGATGAACTCACATGCAGTTCTTAAACTGTCACACGCACGTGGTCAGCAACAAGTGGAGGAAGGGGAAGAGGCAAGGTGGGCAGAGTGCTTGTCATACAAGCGTGAGGGCCTGAGTTTGGATCCTCAGCACCCACATGTAGAGCCAGGCAAGTTGTGTGCGGTGGGAGGCAGAGAGAGTGTGACCCCTGGAGCTCACTGATCAGACAGTCTACTTCTAGCTTCAGTGCAAACTCATCTCATACAAGAGCACAGACAGCGATGGAGGAAGTCATCCGATGGATGTTAATCTCTGGCCTCCACACTCATAGGCACGTGAATCCACACACCTGTGTGTACACGAACTTATATACATATACCTAAGACACGCGCCAAGGGAAGGATGGGAATGAAGAATGTGGGCTAGAGTAAGGAAGCGGGTTGACCCATTCTGTTCTTCTTGTCCTTCTACTCAGTGGCCATGAAGGGACCTCTCTGGTCCTTCCCACTTCTCTGAGTTTCTCCAAGTGTGAGCATCTCCCCATGCTGGCTGTAGCTTATGACAATTAGGTACCTAATTTTCTAAAAAGGCAGCCTATCATTGAAAGCCATCCGGGTCCCTAAGAAGGAAGCAGTCACTTATTTGAATCAGAACTAAAAACCTGCCTGTAAAAGAAGATAAATATTACTAAAGGAATTGTCAAGGATAATCTAAATCCTATTTCCCAAGCCATCTGTGGAAAAGCTCTATTGTTTTTTTTTCCAGTGTCTTTTAAGCTAATGTGCTTGTAAAAAAACAAAAAACAAAAAACAAACAAAAAAACATTAATAACTAACAATAACCTCTGGTGTGGGTGTGCAGAGGTGTCCTACAGCCTCCTCACAGTTCTGCTTACTTCATTACTGACCAGAAGAAAACAGTGGGAGGATTCACCCCAGCCCATGACCCACACTCTGAGTAACAAAGAGCTGTATATTATTTAATGACAACGGAAATTCTAAGTCCTCCTTTAAAATAAGACTCCAGGGTTGGAAAGACCGCTCAAGCGCTTAAGAGCGTCGACTTAGCTTAACTCCCAGTACCCACATCAGGCGGCACACAAACCACCTATAATTTCAGATACTGAGTATCCAATACCCTCTTCTGGCCTCTGGAGATAGATGCACTCGTGTGTACACGCACATATACATAAGCACATATAGACAACTTAAAATATGAAATAAATCTAGGACTCCTGCCTCCACTCAGTGGAAGACTTTCTGTGCTTGGGTGTGTGCCTGTTCAGTGCTCCACTGGCTCTTGTTCAATACCGACTCTTCCAAGCTCCACAGCCCACATCCTTGCTCTGGAGCTCTCTGTTTGGATAACCTTTGCCCCTCAACGTCACAGGATATCTGATCTTTTCTTTTCTCCTTCCTGTGACCCACCATCACCTGGGGTCTTGGCTGCTTCTCTTATTCAGAGAGTGAATTCTGAGACCACGTGAACTCAGGGCTCACTCCATTCAATGTAATTCCATGAAAACATCTGTTGACTTGAGATTTGCTTAATGAAGGTCTTTGTTTTGGATATTTTAATTATTTTTAGTTGTGCGTACATGAGTGTTTCTGCATGCGGGTATGGGGATATTATGAGAGGCACAAACCTGGCTCTTGAATGCTTTCTTTGGGTCTACAATTTAAGGGTACAATCTATGTGACAGGTGGTAAGAATTTCCCCCCACTAGGATTCCTTGTCTTCCCACATCTAGGGTGGGGGGTGAGGATATAGTAAAGTGGACGACAGGAAGAGGGGTTTATTTCAAGTCTACTCCCGACCCTTTTCCTTCAATAAGAGGTGTCACCTACAGCCAGGCAGCTGTGGCACACGCCTTTAATCCTAGCACTCAGGAGGCAGAGGCAGGCAGATCTCTGTGAGTTCAAGGCCAGCCTGGTCTACAGAGCGAGATCCAGGACAGGCACCAAAACTACACAGAGAAACCCTGTATCAAAACAAAACAAAATAAAACAAAACAAGAAAAAAGGTGCCATCTACTAAAAGTTCCATCAGCTGTGGATCAAGTGTTCCAACACAAGAGTAGACAGGGACATTTCATGCCCAACCCAAGAATTCTTATCAAATCTCTCCTTAACATCACAAGGCTCCTCCTTGTCCCCTGAACACACATTCAGGTATATGTGCTTTGATTCATGACATTCAATGCCATTCAAGGTATCTTTTCTATCGACTTTTCTAGGCCCTGCCCAAGCTTCATCCTCACCCTCTGCCTACTGGAAGGAAGCTCTCCACAGGGACACCAGAACCTGCCCTTCTCAGACATGTGTTGCTTTTATAGCCATTAAACTCCATGGAGTACCACGTCATATGACCCTGAAGTCGTGAGAACACAATATGTCTTGTTCCCCTCATTGAGTTATTGACCTTTTTTCTTGAATCAGCATCTTCATTGCCTGGCATCATGATAATCTGTGGTCAGTCAGCATCCCTGTTATGTACTCACTGAAAGAAAACACAAGGGCCCATGGAAGAGCTTGCAATCTCAGCACCACCATCAGCCTTCTATTTTCATGGACTTCGTGACTGATGCTTGTCACACTGTCCATACAGGGAAGAAATGTGTTGATAATTAGCTTTCAAAACTTCTGTACATACTCTTTTCCTCTCTGACATTCATATATTGAACTTACA
Source organism: Peromyscus melanophrys (assembly GCA_902168415.1). NCBI lineage: Eukaryota > Metazoa > Chordata > Mammalia > Rodentia > Cricetidae > Peromyscus > Peromyscus melanophrys. Next base: position 3,234 of record CABHPR010148432.1, on the reverse strand, counting down.
TATTGAAATATTAAGCATTGTGGTTAATTTTGTTAATGCCAGACATTCACCCAAGTAATTTGACTATAAGATACCTCAGTCTAAAGGCAATGTTATCCATCAAAACTGGTATTGCTGAAAATAGAGCTGGTAAGACACTAACTGGGTTAAAATTTCAAGATTAAAAGACTATAATTGAAGTCACTGCTTGTTCTCTTAGGCATCACAGCAGCATTTTTTAAAGATTTATTTTAACTATTTTTAGTTGTGCGTACATGAGTGTTTCTGCATGCGGGTATGGGGAAATGTCGAAGTGTCTGCAGAGGTCAAAGTGTTGGATCGCCTGGAGATGGAGTTACATATGCTTGTAAGTCTCTGATGTGAGTCTCGGGAACCAAACTTGGGTCCTTTGGAAAAAACAGCAAGTGCTCTTAACTGCTGAGCCATCTCTCTAGCAACATAGTAGCGTTTTCTAAAGCACCTTTTACCTGGAAATGAGTACTGAGGTATCTGTGGTGTAACAAAAGCATTCTCTTTATAATGCTCTGTGAAATCAAAGAGAATAAGATGAGTTAAATATTGAGAAAAGGTTGATAATTGGTGGACTTTGGAGACTAACATGTAGAGGTTTATTCAACAATCTGGTGTTTATATGAAAAGTCCTACAATAAACAGCTGCATTTTTTAATTCTCATTATGTATTTATAATATATAATAATTATATATTTCAACACTTGAAATATATAAAGTCAGCCAAGCTTTGTTGACTTGGAACTCACTAGTTTAAACTCTAAGATCAAATGGGCAACATAATAATCTTATTAAACTGGAAGAGATCTTTCATTTTTCTTTTTTTTTTAGGGGAATTGAAACCATTTATTATTTTGAAATCATAAGCACAAAGCCAGATACAATTTAAACATATTTTGAAATCCATACTTCAGCTTCCTAAGACCTTTAGAGCAAGACAGAGCAAAGAGAGGAGGAGAGAGAGAAAAGAGGAGGAAGAGGGAGAGAAGAGAGAAGAGCGAGGGAGAAATATGAAGGGAGACAGAGAAATGGAGAAGAGAGAAGGAGGAGAAGGAGAGAGAACGGGGAGGTAGAAAGGGAGGGGAAGAGATGGGGAAGGGATGAGAGGAGGGAACCTTTATTAAGAATGGTGGTTTTTCTTGTTCGCTTGTTTGGATTTTTTCCTCTCTAGACTCAGGCCAGAGGACTATGAGACATTGCAAAGTGAAGCACATGCCAGGGCCCTGACACTTTGCCCTGCCCAGAAGCTCTGTTAGAAGCCTTCACTTTATCTATAATAGAGATGCAGTGGCATCCTTTTACCCAGTAACTAATACAAATGAAAATCACTCCAGGCACGCAGCATCCTAGCTAAAGATAGGACTATAATTAACTGATTTTTCTTACCTTAAGAGGCAATTATCATTTTCCTTCCATTTTAAAATTTAGTTATCATTGATATAAAGAGCAGAGATGAGTATTTCAATTAGTAAAACAGTTAATCAAATTAATGAAAATAGACTTTCTTACTATTTTAATAATAAAATATAAGATGAAACAAAAAATTAACACACCAGAATAGTGCAAAACAAACAAGCAGAAGGAAAAGAGCCCAAGAAAAGGCAAAGAAACAAAGACCCATTTGTTTGCACACTCAGGAATCCCATAAAAACACTAAACTGGAAGCCATAATATATATATGCAAAAAACCTGTATGGTAAAATGAGAGAAGTGAAAAAATATATAAATAAAAATAAAAAATAATAATATAAAATTAAAAAGAAAAGGTCCTGATATGATATTATGAGACAAGGAACCTAAAAATGATACCTCTGAGTTTGTTTTTTGTTGGCTATCTACTGTTGGACATGCAGCCTACCCTTAAGAGTAGTTTGTTTCCCTAGTGAGACTCCCTTGGAGGGAAACTAAATTTTCATTTGCAAGTGGTTGTCAATTGGAGATTACTTTGGGCTTAGGGATGGGGGCATGTGTCCACTTCTCCTTTCAGCTCTAGGACCCCATCTGGTACAGTCCTTGCAGAACCTGTGGATGCTGTTTCAGCCTCTGTGATTGCATGGGTTCATTGATCTTGTTGACTTAGAGGGCCTTGTTTCTTTGGCGTCCTTCATCCCCTCTGGCTCTTATACTCTTCCTGCCTCCTCTTCTAAGGTGTTCTCTGAGCCCTGATGGGAGGATTTGATGGAGACATCCCAGTTAGGGCTGAGTGTTCCAAGGTCTCTCACTCTTTGCGCATTGTCGGGCTGTGGTTCTCCGTGTACCCATCTGCTGCAGATGGAAGCTTCTCTAAGGATGGCTGAGCAAGGCTCTGATCTGTGAGTATAGCAGAACGTCTTTAGGAGTCATTTCATTGCTACGTGTTCTTTTTTGTTTGGGGTTGTTTGTTTTGTTTTGTTTAGAACAGTGGTATTTGATTTTACCCTAGGTTCCTGGGCTATCCAGTCTCAGATTCTTAGTCACCTGAGCAGTGTCGGGCATGGGTTCCATCTCATGGAGTGGGTCTTAAGTCAATTCAGATATCGGTTGGTGACTCCCACAAGCTTTGTGTCCGCATTGCACTAGCGTGTCTTGCAGGAAGAACACCATTGTAGATCAAAAGGATTGTGGCTGGGTTGGTGTCTATGTGTCTCCTTTGGCAGCCTGCAGAGGGCTTTCCTGTACCAAAGACACTGTTAGGACATAGGGGCGAAGGCTCTATGTAGGCACCAGCTTGACTTCGTGTTCAATGAGTAGAGTAGGTATTGTCATCAGCAGTGTGGCCATGGTATCAGTTTGTGGAGAGCCACCTGTAACCTTGGCAACATCCTGTGCTGTTTGGGGGGATTTCCCATTGGATCCCTTTGGCCAACAACACAATCAGATGTCACCCAGTCCTTGTACCGGAAGTTTCATTTGATGATGTCCAGTGGGGGGGGGGGGCTCTGTCTCCCCCATCATTTGGCAATTTCATTTAGATTACCTTCATATATGAATATATTTTGGGAAGCCTCTGGTGTATTAGGTTTCCATACTACCCCTCAAATAGCCCTTAACTTTAGCTGTCTCCCCCTCTATTCTCCCATCTGTCCCCTTCTTCCCCCCCTCTCCACTTCATCTTCCCAAGCCAATCCCTCCACCATCCATCTATAACTATCTAGTCTATTTTCATGTCCTAAGAAGATCTATCTGTGGCAATATTTTGTTTGTGCTGAAATGTGGGGATACTTTATTTGTATGTTAATAAAGTTT
>CABHPR010148431.1:0-47413 GCA_902168415.1 Peromyscus melanophrys | reverse complement strand
ATGTTTTGAGCTCTAGCTTTGGATACTCTTGAACTTCCAGAGTTGCCCATATAAACTTCACTTCTTTGTGTTCCTGTGAGCTAGGAAGCTTGGAGTGGTACTATGTTGCTGTTATGGTAATCTTGCCCATGTGCCTTTAGCATTGGTATTAGGTGAGAGGCATGTTTTTATGGACAAGGTATGTGTCCAGGACCTATTTTTCACCTCCTTGTTGAAGAAGTATTAAGTACACATTTTAAACTGTAAGAGTCTCCAAATAGGCTGTCCTTCATATAACATACTCTTTCTCATTACAAGCCCTGAACCAAACAAAATGCTTTGCCCAGTCTTGGTCAAGGTGGAGACTGCATGATGCTTTAGCATTAAGAAACTTTTGTTGGTATATCTCTCTTCTCAAAGCACTGGGTTTTGAGATGTGGAAAGCTCCTTAGAACAGACATATTACCCAGTATAACCTTGCTTTCTCTTTGACTTTTCACCATCCAAAGGAATTTGTTTCTGGTATACATTTATTCTAGACATACCTTATTCCTTAGAAGTTACTCTAGGAAGGCCTATGCTAACTTGTTAAATGACACAGGTGTGTGAACAATTTAAATATGAAAGGCAATAAAGTATTTAAGAGCATCATTTAAGAGGAAACTATGGAGGATATTTTTAATAAGAGTTTGATCATTATGGTTATAAAATAATTAATGAGTATAATCATCCTTCACTAATCAGAATGATCTCCACTTAAGAAGTGGGCTTTTGAATTCTGTTTTCTTTGTATTTATCAAGTTAGAGCAATTTTAATTCTGGAGGAAGCTTTTGGTTGATTTTTAACTTTGTGCCTTCTGTTTCAAACTGTACATATTTGTATAATATTATGTGGAATCCCCAAGAGTTTTTTCGGGGATATATATATATATATATATATATATATATATATATATATATATATCTTTATATATATCTTTATATATTTCTTTATACATATATTTCTTTATATAAATATATATATATATATATAAAGGAATATATATATATATATGTATATATTTCTTTAAAATGGCCTTAAAGAGGCATATTGCAAGTTTGACAGATAAAGGAATCATCCATAAATTAATGACCAGAGACCACATTTATACCCTGGGCCCTTCATTTAAAGCACAAATTCCTGTAACCACTAAAAATAGCTGTGAGCAACAGGGACCAGAGGGTAAAGGTGTTAGCTCCCAAGTCTGATGACCTTAGTTTAATCCCTGAAACTCACATGGTCAAATCAAAGGAAAGAACTGACTCCTGCAAGTTGTCCTGTGACCTCCATTGATACACCTTAGCATATTTGGATGCACAAATGTACATGCATACACATACAAAACACACAGAGACACAAAAAAATAAATATAATAAAAATAGCTCTTGTCAACTTTGAACAATCATATATCTGGCCACCTCTATACCTACATTCATCTCTAAATGTTGGGACAGAATACCTAAATTTTAAAGTGAGCCTCAGGGTACAAACATCAATGTACAAAACAAGTACTTGTCTAGCTAAATGGAAATGCACTTGCAATTATTTGGTGAAATAGAAATGAAGTCACTGTGGCTAACAATGTAGAGCATCAGGCAAATTTGAGTTCTCTCACCTGAAACCACAAGGTGGAAGGAGACTACCACATCATTATTGCATTTGTGTATTGTTAAAAAAAAAATAAGCTCAAAATGTAAATGCCTTCACTTTGGTTAATATTGTCATCTTCTAGCCTTGGTCTTACTACAATAAGTTCTTCCATAGGCATTATTTATATTATATGTTAAAAGAACAAAGTAGTTCTTAATTCCAACTGGTAGTTGGAAATTATTGTATACTTGTCAAAAGCTTCTCTTATATATAAGAAAAGATTGTAATAGGTGAGACCAGGTACCAAGCTAGACAGATCAGAATATTGACATTTTTATAGGCACATGAGTGAAAATTTACCATGTTAAAACACAAATTAGAGTTAAAAACTAATTTGTGCCAATATACCCTGCACCACAGTCCTAGGCAGTAACAAATGTTCTGTTAGGCTCCTTGTCTAGCTCAGCTCTTGATATTTCTGCCTTAGAGAGGGGAGAGGAAAAGAGGATAAACAGTGACCATGGCCAAATGTAACTTTATAATGAGAATTGTATAATTCCTATATTATTTAAAGAAAACCAGAAATATTTTCAACAGAGTTACACCCATCTCATGGCAACAATTGGACCAGGCTAAAGGAATATACGGAGCCAACTATGGCATTTGCATAGAGATTTCAAGGTCCTATATCCAAATTATAGGAATTAACATGAATAGTGGCTTGGGTTAACTATGAACTTGACACTTTGAATATAAGAAAAGGCATTCCTTGTTATAGATATCAAATAAAATGCCTAACCTCTAGAATATGTAATTAAGTCTTATTGGAAAAATAACACCAGTTCCTTATATAAAGAGCACTATGGGTTTTGGAAACTAATTTTCATGATTGCTAAATATCTCCCTCCTAACCATCTATTATCACATGTTCCCATTTTAACGTTATAAATTAATTTAATTCTTGTAAATTTTCAGTGCTTTGATATAAAATATGTTCAGGTAGGCACCTGTACAGGCATGTGTACTTTTTCTCACAAACCCAAACAAAATTTCTATGAGTGTTTTCCCCCTTAGGAGATTTGAAGCCAAAAGGCTTGTAAAAAGCTCAGTTTCTGAAATAGCCGAGACAGAATATCATAGTATGTTAGTGGTGAAGATTATAAAGTTTATGACTTTTAACAAAATCTAAATGAATGTGTGAAAACTAATAAAAATCATAATAATTTATTGGACTTCTGTAATGATGCCTATTCTGATAAGTTCTTGACAATTTCATATGTATTTGGAGTATTTCAGAACTCATAGGGTAAAGTTGTTAATTTTTTTCAAATCCCTTTCATTTTATTAGAAAAATCTCGACTTGTCTATTTCCATATCCAACATTTACCACCCACATACATACTGTATTTTTCATTCTTTTTTCTTTTTTATTGTTATTTTGTTTTTGTTTTTGTTTTTGTTTTTGTTTTTGTTTTTGTTTGAGATAGGGTTTCTCTGTGTAACAGCTCTGCCTGTCCTGGAACTCACTTTATAGACCAGGCTGACCTCTAACTCACAGAGATCTGCCTGCCTCTGCCTCCCAATTGTTGGAATTTAAGGCGTGCACAGCCACTGCCCAGCTTTCTTTTTTTAATTAATTTTATATAATACATTCCCAACCACAGTTTCTCCTCCCTATTTTGCATATACTTAATGCTATCTTAAGAAGAAAGCAATGCCATGGTTCATGCTTAGAGTTAGTCTAATTCTTGCATCCAAGTCCACAGCAGCAGTGACCTTGTCCTTTACTCTTAAAAAATATTTCAAGACATTTGGCTTCTTTCTCTAGAGAATGGTAGGAATAAAAAACAACAATCCCTGGTTGCAACACAGAAAATACAGGACAGTGTGAGGATGGGGTTGGGAGAGATCAGAAGTAAGAAAAACAGATGCAGAAAGATGGAGAGGAAAAAGGAAATTGATGCCAGAATAAAGAAAGCAAAGAAAAAGTAAAAGAAAAAAAGGAATTGAAAGAAAAGGAAAATATCTAGAAAGCAACCTGCTATACATAGACCCAGCACATAGGTGCATAATACACTAAAAAGAAGAGACAAATGGGAGAGAATAAGACCAAATTATTTGCAGTGAGTTTTCTTTATCTACTTCAAACGCTTGAACTCTAGTACCTAATAAACAGGTGACATATATTTCCCTACCATCTTCAGTTGTGCCATGAAGAGAAAACACTGTTTAGAATGATACCAGGAAGTAAGCGAGACACGGTTTGCTAGTTTTAAAGAAGAATTAAACAGAAGGGAAACCAGAGGCTTAAGGATAATGAGCTCTTATCTAAGTACCAATATCATCTTAAGTAGCAAACTAAACACGTAGAAAATACTAAATATCATCAGTTAAATGATACTTGGAAATATGCCTTTGAGCATTTTTTTTCTAGTATGAAAAGTGCTGCTAAATTTTCTGCTGCTGCCAAATCAACACATTGATTTGAATCTGAATGACTCTCATTAAAAAATAAAGAAACAAAGACACCTCCATGTGAGAACTTCAGATTTTTGTAACCCAAATAGGTTGCTCTTGAAACATCTAAAATATTCAAATATATATAAAAGGGGACCAAGTTGCTGGTTTTAATACTGAGTCTTAGCCACACGTTTAAATAGTTCCAATGAAATATGATCTGATTTGGTCTGTTTTTAAACATCTAAATCATAGAACACGGGAATGGATACTTATATGTACTTACCCCCTGTTTCTACAAAAATGCTGATTACATTACAACAAAAATGTAGACGATTCACACATCTAAATACAGGCAGGAAATTCCCTTGCTCATTACCATTGAAACATAGTAAAACATTAGTCCCAAGGGTCTCTATAAACCAAATAGCCAAAAAGAACTCTAAATTGCACAGATTACCAGTTGTGTTTTACCTATTTTTTTATATTTTCTCATCTTGTTTTCAAATTATTGTTGGCTGGAAGCAGTTCAACCCATAGCTACTGAAAAGTAACTCACATAGACAGTCTAGCTCTCTGTTTATCTCTTCTTCTTTTTAGTGTATTATGCACCTACTATGTGCTGGGTCTATGTATAGCAGGTTGCTTTCTAGATATTTTCATTTTCTTTCAATTCCTTTTTTTCTTTTTCTTTTTCATTGCTTTCTTTATCCTAGCATCACTTTCCTTATTTCCTCCCCATCTTTCTGCATCTATTTTTCATACTTCTCATCTCTCCCAACACCATCCTCACCCTGTCCTGCATTTTCTGTGTTGCAACCAGGGAATGTTGTTTTTTATTCCTATCATTTTCTAGAGAAAGAAGCCACATGTCTTGAAATATTTTTTAAGAAGTTTTTTATTCATTCCACATACCAACCACAGATCACTACCTCATCCCTCCTCCTGCTCAACCCCCCAGCCTTCATGCCCAGCCCACCCCTCATCCCCTCCTCTGAAAAGGTATGGCCTCCCATAGATTGTCTTGAAATAATTTTTGACCTGTCCTTTACTATACTTCCTAGCTTCTTCCAATATTCTCTCATTTGGTACCTTCCAGCTTTATTAAATGAGCCAATATTTTCTCTCATCTCTTGTCTCATTTTATGCTTCACATTTTCCAGTGAGACTTATAAAGTGAAGACCCTGCTTCTGTGTTCCTGCCATTTGATCTGTGCTCAATTTAAGCATGCCTTACATTTGATTTTAGCTGCTTGTTAGTGATTTTTCTGCAATAACCTATGAACTCTTTGAGGACAGGAAGTATAGATAGGTTTATTTCCTGTTATATCCCTCATGCCTACCTATCATAGTGTCTAGCATTTATGTAAAGTCCCAATTCATAATAACTGTGACATTTTTTGCTCCATTAGTTTCCTAGACTAATAATAACAAATTACTAAAAGTTCATACCTTTCAATGCTTCACAATAAATTAAAGCCTACCTTGAAGGCTCCATTTCACCTGAATTACCTCTTAAAGATTTTACTTTCCAAGCCAGACATATCCTGAGGAATTTCTGGGTTTTAGTTTTGAACATAAATTGTGAACATACAATTCAGCTACAAGCCTTGACTTTCAGATGCTTACAGTCTAGTAGACCACCTCCTGCTTAAGACTTTCCTTACTATGTACAGATAGAAATATTTGCAGTGCAGTCTTCACAATAGCCATGCAGACAGTCACAGGGTGCTCCTCAAGACCACTTTGGAGAAGTGAACTTCTTCTTTTCTAATTCATGGATTCTACTGGCCTGCTTGCTCCAGCAGCAATGCCACTAGAGTATTCTGAGGGCCAGAGGTGAATCATTTGTTAATGTCAGTTGTTCTATCAGATCTCAACCATGATCTTTATTCTCAGAACCAAAACTTATATAATAATTTAGTGTGTTATTACTACCAGAATACCATATTTATGTGATACAGTTTATTCAGAAACATAAATTATCAATAGACAATTCTCTTCCAGGCATGTTGGACTCATATAGTGTAAGACAAATTGCTAAATGGTCTTATTAATAAAAAAAACCCAGAGCCAGATATTGAGGTTAAAACTGAGAGATCAGAGGAATAGGAAAAGCCACTGCCAACCTCACCTTACCAACCCTCAGCCTCCAGAAAGAGACCTCCTTCCTGTATACCCACACCTATATGCCTTTCTGTTCTGCCATCTCACTTCCTTTCTCTGCCCAGCTACATAACTTCCTGTCTGTCTGTACAGACCTCCAGACCTCTATGGTTAGTGCTGGGATTAAAGGGGTGTGCCACCAAGACTGGCTCTGTTCCCAATGTGGCCTTGAACTCACAGAGATCTGGATAGATCTCTGCCTCCCAAATGCTAGGATAAAAGCTGTGTGCTACCATTGCCTGACTTCTACGTTTAATATGGTGGCTGGCTTTTTCTCTGATCCTCAGATAAGCTTTATTAGGGTGCACAATATATTGGGGGACACAGTGTATCACCACAATATAGTCTCTAAGCTCTCTCTCTCTCTCTCTCTCTCTCTCTCTCTCTCTCTCTCTCTCTCTCTCTCTCTCCCCTCTCTCTCTCTCTCTGTGTGTGTGTGTGTGTGTGTGTGTGTGTTTGTGTGTATGTATGTGTAAAAAACCTACAAAATCTCATACTAATGTACAGTATCTCACTAAAATACTATCAAAAGAATTGGGCTTTGTTTTTCAGCTATGCATCACAATTTACCTGATGGAAGGTATGTTTGAATCAATGGACCTGAGATTTCATTAGGCTTTTTTGGTCAAGGAAAATGAAGTACTAGGCTCATTGTTCTTCCAGAGGATAAATACTGATTGCCCATATTAAATTTGCAAGAAGGGATTGTCATCATGAGAAAACTTGATAGCTTCTCCCGTTATGATAAAAAATTAATTGGAAAGAGGATACTTCAGTCTATTAGAAAATAAGTCAGTCATCCAGCAAAAAGCCTGTTTTCAGCTCAACTAAATATTAATACAACCTGTTCTCTTGTGGTGTAGACTGTAGAATCAAAGTACCACAGATACAGAATATAAGACATCACAGACACCTTCTAGCTGAAGCCCCTTTTTTGGACATCTAGTGAAACTGAAGTCCAGAAAAGAGAAGATACAGATTTACTTAGAAGCATTATGATGGCAGTGCTGTTGCTGGAACCAGTGTAGTCCCTCTGACTCTCAATTTTCTTTTATCACATCACAATGAACAGGAATCAGCTAGCTCCAACATAGTAAGACATTATGGCAGTAAATCAAATTTAACAGCCAATAGTGTGGTTGTATTGTGTTCCCCAAAATATTGTGCACACTAATAAACTTATCTGGGGCCAGAGAATAGAACAGCCACAATATTACACATAGAGGTTAGGCAGTGGTAGCACACGCCTTGAATCCTAGCATTCCAGAGGCAGAAATCCCTCTGGATCTCTGTGAATTCAAGGCCACATTGGAAATAGTCAGGCATGGTGACTCATGCCTTTAATCCCAGGGACTGATGGCAGAAAACAGAAAGGTATATAAGGCATGAAGACCAGGAACTAGAAGCATTTGGCTGGTTAAGCTTTTAGGCTTCTAGCAGCAGTTCAGCTGAGATTCATTTGGATAAGGACTCAGAGGCTTCCAGTCTGAGGAAACAGGATCAGCTGAGGAACTGGCAAGGTGAGGTGACTGTGGCTTGTTCTGCTTCTCTGATCTTCCAGCATTCGCTCCAATAAATGGCCTCAGGTATGATTTTATTAATAAGACTCTCTAAGAGTCCTGCTACATCTGGCACCCAACGTTCGTGGTATGAATTCACGAAAAAGCCTCTTGCCTGTGGCCTTGTGGGCCCCAGCTCAGACCCAAGCTACACTCAGCCGGTTGTAGTGGCACACTGGTTGGATTTACTGGAGAAAGCAGAGGCAGGAGGATCCTGAGTTTGAGGCCAACCTAGGAGAACCTTCCGAAGGGGCTGAGCCACAAACAGTGGTGGGACCATGGGGGCAGTGGCTGCTGCTCCAAGTTGCTGGCTTCTTCTCATCCTGTTGGTGACTGTGGTGATGCTGCTACCTGGGAAAAAGGGCTTACTGCTGCTTGTCCAGAAAAAAAATTGCTAGGGCCGTCGTGTTACAAGAAAACATCGGCAAAGGTCAGTTTGGAAAAGTTTGGCAAGACAAATGGTAGGGAGAAAATGCTGTGAAGATTTTCTCTTCCAGGGAAGAACGTTCATGGTTTCGAGAGACAGACATTTATCAGACTGTGATTGCTCCAAACCACAGAGGAGGCACAAAAAAAAAATCATCTGCTGGAAACCATGACCACACCTAACAGCAACTCCGAAATCTTCAAAAGGATGATGGGACTCCACAACGATGATTCCACATGGACTATGGTAAAAACATTAAGCTGATTAACACCACCAAAGGATCGACTTTGGACTACAAACTATGCAGGACAATTTTGAGATGGCTACCTGAGATGATCCAGCCTGACAGACTACTTGAACAAGGACTTGAAACAAGCCCTGCGCTTTCTCATTATGCAGCGACTGGACAAATGATACAGGACTTGACAATTAACCCCAAAATATTCTTTTCAGAATACCCTAAAGATGTTTTCACCCCCAGAAAGCAGGAAGTAATTTTAAGAAAATGTCACCCACATTCCCAAGAGGTGGAATGGGAAGTTTTTGGTCGTTTAATGAGTTTTGGGTATTGTCATTTACAATACATTTACAATGTTTACAATGGTTGGTTACAAGTTGTTAATTGTTAATGGTCAAGAAAAAAGCTGAACATGGAGATTACATTCAGAGATTTTGTTTTAAAAAAAAGGAAAAAGAAAGAAGAGAATATAGATATGAGGTACATCATTGACTCTACTCTGAGAAAAAGATAAAGAAATAATAGGATAAATGGGTAGATCATTGAATTTACTCTAAAAAGAAAATGGGGAAGATATAAAAATGACAAAAGGTAGATTATTGAATCTATTATGAAAAGAAAAAGGAGAGAATATGGATATGATCAGATAAAAAGGTCAATTACTAAATCTACTTTTTAAAAGGAACTACTTGTTTTAAATAGGATAAGTAATGAAAAATTTTTGTCTGAATTTGTCAAATATTACTGGACTGGACATTGTTATATATTAATGGAGTTTTTGTCTGAATCTGTCAAATGTTAATGGACTAGACATCATTAATGTAATTCTTGACTGTATATGTTGTATATACTTATTGGATAGTTTTTTTGTATTAGTTATAAGCTTTTTAAAATTTTAGACAAAAAAGGAGAAATATGGTGGTATTGTGTTCCCCAAAATATTGTGCACACTAATAAACTTATCTGGAGTCAGAGAATAGAACAGCCACAATATTAAACATAGAGGTTAGGCAGTGGTAGCACAGGCCTTGAATCCTAGCATTCCAGAGGCAGAAATCCCTCTGGATCTCTGTGAATTCAAGGCCACATTGGAAACAGTCAGGCATGCCTTTAATCCCAGGGAGTGATGGCAGAAAGCAGAAAGGTATATGAGGCATGAAGACCAGGAACTAGAAGCATTTGGCTGGTTAAGCTTTTAGGCTTCTAGCAGCAGTTCAGCTGAGATTCATTTGGATAAGGACTCAGAGGCTTCCAGTCTGAGGAAACAGGATCAGCTGAGGAACTGGTAAGGTGAGGTGGCTGTGGCTTGTTCTGCTTCTCTGATCTTTCAGCATTCACCCTAATACTCGGCTTCAGATTTGTTTTAATTAATAAGACCTTTTAAGATTCATGCTACATAATGGAGTTTAGCAGTTCATGGCATGAACTCAAGTAAACTGTCTTAGTTTGAACCCCATTCTTACTCTATGGCACTCAGCAGGACACTTACTATTTATTTACATTTTTCTAGAGAAGCCAAAACAAATTATTACAGTTTTAGTGGCATAAACAAAACAAAATAAAACAAAACAAAAAAGTTCTACTTTCTCATTATTATCAATGTTAAAACTCCCAGACCATGCTGTCAGTAAGTTGATTTCTTCTGAGAGTATCTTTCTGGTTCTTCATGTTCTTCTATCTGTGGGTGTCTATTTTTTTAAAACATTTTATTTAATGTGTACAAGTGTATTGCCTGCATATATGACTGTGGCTATCAGAAGACAACATTGGATCCTCTAGAACTGGAGCTATAGTCTATTGTAAGCTGTTGGATGGGTGTAGGGAATCAAACCTAGGTCCTCTGGTAGAGCAGCCAGTGCTCTCAACTGCTAAACCATTTCTCTAATCCTGTGGTGTGTCTGTTTTAAACTGCTCTAATAAGGACATCAGTCATATTAAATTAGGGACTGCCCCAATGGCTTCATTTGATCTTAATTGCCTCCTTAAAGACCTTGTCTTTGACCACAATCACATTTTGAGGTTCCAGAAATTAGAGAAGTTTGGTAGGAGGCACAATTGTGGACACAATTTTTTCATTAGGATTTGTTTATCTTATCCACAAAATAGGGAAGATCATAGAAATTCCTATTGAAAAGGGGTGTAAACATTAAACATTGGTTTAATAATTGATTGTAGTACTTGTTCCCAGTGATCCTGATTTGGGTTTCAAATCCTCCTCAGCACAGCCATTCAGACAACTGTTACCAGTCAATGGAAATTGACATCTATCCTAGATGCAGGCAATGCCAATTATTAATGAATAAGATTAGCAGAAAAATTCACCTTATCTAAAAACTATTCTTGGGATTCATAAGAATGTTACAAAACATTCTTTGTTGCCTGATTTCTAGATGTGTTAGAAACATTCCTCAGGAGAACTGAATTAGATCAGATAGAGTGACATGAGTTTATAAGAGTTACATGAAAAAGTAACAGATTAGACCTCACTGTTTAACATTTTTTTCACTTATTTTGCATACAGACTAAAGTTTCCCCTCCCTTGTCTCCTCCTGTTTCCTCTCCCCCTACCTCCCATCTACCCCCTACCTCATTCATTCCTCCTCTGTTTCTCCATTCAGAAAAGACAGGCTTCCCATGGGCTTGAATAAAGCATGGTACATCATAGACTTCTCTGTTTTATGTTTATCTGACTGCATTGGGTTCTTGACATTCAGTGAAATGTCCAAATTATAATATCATATGATGGACATTAGAATCTTGGTCTAGAAAGTTTTACAAAATGAATACATGATTTTACTGAGGAATAATGCACTATTTTCCTCATAACCCCAAAGAGAATGTCCTGGGCTTATCCTCTCTTATACAAGGTAAGCAATTAGGACATGGTATTGATCAACATTAAAGATTTTTATCATTAGACCTATGATGTACCAAGTATTCTGGATAGCTTGACTTGCCATTCTTTGTGCTGTTTTAATATCCCTGTTCTTATGCAGAGAGAAATAGGATCCTGTGAAGAAGGTAAATTACTTTTAAATGACCAAGAATCATGTACTGATAAATTCTGGAAAGTTAAAGACACAAAGTCAGAAATTTGGGTTAAAGCCTTACAGAGATCAGGGAAATATGGAAAGCCACCAGCTAACCTCACCTTGCCAATTCTGCAGCTTCCAAAAGAGCGTGACTTCCTGTCTACTCAGGCTTATATACCTTACTTTTCTGCCCTCTCATTGGCTCTTAACCCAGCGACCTCACTTCCTCTTCCTACACAGCTCTGTCACTATCTGTCTGTACAGACCTCCAGGTCTCTATGGTTGGTACTGAGATTAAAGGCCTGCGTCACCACGCTTGGCTCTATTCACTAGTGTGGCCTTGAACACACAGAGATTCAGCCTGCCAGGGGATTAAGGGCATGTGGTGCCTTGTAGCTGAAAGTTTTCCTGTGTCCACCTGGCTCGCAGCTGCTCAGACCCAAGTAAACACACAGAGGCCTATATTAATTAAAACTGCTCAGCCATTAACTCAGGCTTATGACTCACTAGCTCTTAAACATAAACTCAGCCCATTTCTGTTAATCTATACATTTAAGTTAATACCACGCACATAATTGTATATTGTATATTGCTTGCTTTGGTTATATTCAATATGTCTCAGAGGCAGAAGAGGCTAGCAGTGATGTCATCACTCATCTTCTGACTAGGAAATGGGGATTTATCGATGTGGAAAGTTTCTTCAGGTGTGCATTTGGGAAGAAACCCTTGTGAAGAAAATAGAACAACTCTTTCAAGTTGCCCTGAGATGAAATCAAGTGTCAGGATTTTAGACTACTGAATCAACTGGCAATTGATTGTGCCCTCTGAGAAGTTATCACAGCTGTGTAATGGTGGCTATTGATGGAGAAGAATAATTCCAAGAATGGAGGCACAATTCTGTGTTGCCAGTTACCACTTTTCCTAGCAAAAGATGAATGAGTCCTTTTAAGTATGTGGTGGGAGAAGATATGGGTCACTTATGACACTACATGGGCATGTGCATCTACACAAGTATGCATATTCTGCATCTTCTGGAAGCATTACTGATGGGGGTACATATAACAGTTGTTTAACTCATGAATTACCATACTATTTCCCCCCACCATTTCCCTCCATATTGGCAGCACACATAAGTTGGCTCATTATGCATTTTCAGCTCATCTGATGTTATGTTCATTTCTGATCTTCTGGTTAAAGCCACTTAAAGAAAGACTTCATCATTTCATTTTCTTTATGTAGGCATAACATTGCACCTTTCAAACATGTAAAACCCAAAGTTCATTAGGTCTTGCCTGCTAAGGAAAAGGGGGTTATCAGGTTGCCTAGAAATAATTCATTGCTTCAATGGAATGAATACTTCTGGATTCATTTGGCCATCTTTTCATTAGTAATAAATTTATATTGGATTCATGTCACTCTCTTCTTGCTATCCCTTGAAAATGAGCATGGTTGTTTAAAACAATGAAATGCCCAAGGATGGAAAGTTGTATAGTTGGCTATGACTGGCCTTCTCATAATCTCTTATGAAGAAATTACTATTAGCTAAAGAGAACCTTAAAATCAGATGTGTGTGCACTGGTCACTGATGTCTTTAAACTTGAATCAAATGCTCATCAACTTACCAGGTATGAAATATAGGAAGAGGAGGTGAAGATGAAAAAGCTCTCTAACTACTATGAATAAAACTTTTGAGTATTTTCATTCTACAAATAACACATTGGTGCTACTATACTCAAAATCATATGTATTTTGTTTGAATGGTTGATGGTTTGACTCTAGAAAGATAAATGCATATTTTGAATTTATACTATTATCAATTACAATGAATTTGCCTAGGAAAATTATAGTTATAGCCAGTGTTCTGAGAATGCATTCCTTTTTAATTTTGAAAATAGAACATCTGTTTTGAACCATGAAATAGAGGCATCATAAAGTACAATTTCTATGCCATCTAAGATGTCCTCTTTATTTTCTATACACTTTATTTTACTTCTACCTTAATTTTAACTTTGCATATGATCTACTCAGTGGATGTTAAATACTAAGCTGCATGCCACTGGAGGCAGGACCCCAAGTATAACTGAGATAATGGCACTCCAGGAGAACTCATGTACATGGAATCTGAAGACAGGCTTGATGAATAACAATACCATCTGACAGCAAATAATCAATGCAGGAAATTTGGACCACAACAGCTTGCTTGCTCTCTACACTGTCATGGTTGATTGGTTATTCTCATCACCCTTTGTTTAAAATCATTTCAGAATTAATTGGCATTCATTAACGAAAGTCTTTGCAGTGGAATTGCAGAAACAGTCATTAATGTAGCTAATAAACATAAAAAAGAAAAAGGGTCTTATTACTGGGTCCCTATAGGCTGTTAACTAACATTTTGAGTAAGAATACATAAATATAAATTAAACGTTTCTCAAACTGCTAAGAATGTGGGAATTTCACATGATGGTCTATAATAATGCTTTGAATGAATTTGTTCCTTTTAAAAAGCATGCTCTAGAGAAAGAAAGTGATTCTGATTAGAAATCATTACTTGGGGTGGTCTATCTGAGAAGCCAGAGAAAAACTCAGAAATGAGCCTCCCCACCAGCCAGCAGATTTTTTTTCACCAAAATAGAGACTTTGATGAAAGACTTAAACTAAATCTAATGGTGTGGCATTGTGTGATCACTTACAAGGATCCTAACATAGGAATATTAATTAAAAATACACACCCATTCCACAAAGCTAATTTCACTTCTTTCTAACAATAAGTAATGCCTTCTTAATCAATTGCCTCAGTTTTGACTTACTGATGTTACTGAATCTTTAACCACAATGCATAAGAACAAAGTTCAGGGGTATTTTCTAGTGACATTCTAACCTGTATCTCTCTCTTTACCTTCATATGCATAGTTAAGGTATCTCATTCAAGAATTGTTTTGCAACTGGGCCTTCTGAAAACTCATGAATACTTTTAAATCCCTTTTTTGATATTACTAGTCTTTTCTACTGATTGTAACGAAGGTTTAAAACCTAAAATATAGTTTGAAAATACACTTTACTATTCAAAGTGTATTTGTGTTATGTATCAGTATTGTGATTTTAAGAGTAAGCAAATAAGCCAGGCAGTGGTGTTACATGCCTTTAATCCTAGCACTCTGGAGACAGAGACAATCTTATCTCTATGAGTTCAAGACCAGCTTGGTCTACAGAGCAAGTTCTGGAACAGCCAAGACTATACAGAGAAGCCCTGTCTCAAAACAAAACAAAACAAAACAAAACAAAACAAAACAAAAATAAATAAATAAATAAATAAATAAATAAATAAATAAATAAGCATAAACAAATAGGATGGATAATCTTTGCTCTAACAATTTTAAAGCCAGAACTTTCTTATACTTACATACTTGTGAATTTGTGTAATTAAACCAACATACTGTAAACTCTCTGGGAAATCTACTAGTTGTTGCCCATGATATATACAATGTTGGTGAGAGACAACTTTTAGGTACATTTGCTGCTTCTGCTTGCCTCAGTCGAAACAGAAGTTGGCTAACAGGAATTAGCAGTCATTCATCTCAACTCTATTAATTCCAGTTGCACTTACATCTGTAAGCATTTAGTATAATTCAGTATTAAGTAAAAAAAAAATGAGATCTATAAAAAGAAAATTATTTCTTCTGTGAAATAAAGTGGAATGTTTGGGGAAAAAACAGTTGTATTACTTTTCTGTAGTATCTATAACAAATCACCTCAAATTTAGTGACTTAAAACAGCATTATATAGGTTTGTAATCTCCAGTAGTAATTGTAAGTGTAGATTGCCTGGAGTATAGTGTTTCTTCTGCAGGCTCTAGGTCAAAATTGATTTTCTTACCATTTCCAGCTTCTAAAGGACAATTGTGTTCCTTGGTTTGTGATTTCTTCCTCATCATCAGAGCCAGTATAGTATTTTAAATCTTTCTCTGACTTTTGCTTCTATTGTCACATATACTTCTGCTTCTACAGTTGCATTGCCTTTTCTGCCACTGATTCTCTTTACTCCCTATTCCATTTTGAAGGACCTTTGTCATCACATGGGGCTGGTATGATTCAAGACAATGCCTTTATATCAAGAGTCTTTCCTTGATCACATTTTTCAATGTAATGATAAGCTATTGCGAGGATGAGAAAGTTCGGCTGTGAACATCTTTAAGGAAGACATCATTTTATCTGTCACAGTTCATCTTCTATCCTCTAAAAGAGTCATATACATGCTATATGAAAAATAAATTACTCTCATTCCAAAATACCTATATGTATTAATATTTTACATTTTCAGTTGATCAAGTAAGGCAACCACAATCAGTCTTTTTAAGAAAAATATTACAAATTAAGGAAAAATTATTAAAAACTTAGTTTCTATACTTCAGATTCTTCTCAAATGTCTGTAGGCTCCTAGACCACTTTAAATATTCCCAAAGGAGCCATCTTGGAGGATGCATTATATAGGTATGGCTTCTGTAAGATAATATAAATCCACTTGTTCATCTTACTGAAAGGCATTGCCCTTGAGTTAAAACATTTGTGAATACATCTACATTTTCATAAGCAAAGTTACTTTTTATTGTTCTGTCATGATAGCACATTTAAATTAAATCATTTGATTCAATCGCCAAATGAAATCCAATTGAAAGAAATTTTCTTCTTAATAGAGAGTATGGTCATTCCAGATCGGGAGTTATACTGTTGCAGATCAACAGTCAAAGTTGAACACTGCAGATCTTGTCTTTGTGTTCTACCATTCCATCTTCTACAACAGACACCCTGGGCCATTCATTGACAGCACATGATCCAAAGGCACACTTCTTTCTAGGTTATTTTTTTTTATCACCTTCTCTTATGTATCATATTCTCTTCTCCCCACATCAAAAATCTTTTCATTTCTTCTCCAACAGGTTAGGAAATTGTCTTATTTGTAGCACCCATATTCAAAAGAAACTAATTTAGGTAACTCTACAATTCTGGCCCTTGAATCATCTTCACATATGAGTTGCAAGAAGTGTTGTGTATATATAGTACCAGAATCCACCATGGTCCAGAGTCTTTTGGATACTTAAAACAATTTCAATGTATCTAGAAATAATGTTAGCATACTTCATTTGTGCTGTTTGTCACAGAGTTAGCCTTCAAAATGTTTTGCTGATATATTTAAACACAAAATACTAGGACAGGTAAATTATAATGGGAGGTTGATACATTTTAATAAATGCCAGATTACTTCAGAAGAGCAAATAATGAGTATTTTTCAACAAAGCATACTTTTGTTATGGTGACAAGCATACACATGAGTGTCTAGAGTATGCATGTCGTTGTTGGTGTCATAATAGAGTGGATTTAATATTGAACTTATAAAAGTCAGCCCTGATGTTACAAAGAAAAATTTCGTTAACCTTTGGTAATTACAATATGCAACCAGGATAGCTAAGGATAGTTATTCTAACTTTTGTTTATTGACTAGAACATCTAAATGGCTTTAGGCATCACAAAACAATAAAATGATGACTTCTTATTGGTCTTTGATCTGTTTTAATTTATTTTTTGAAAATGTATGCAGTTTCTGAATATCTTTTGTGGCTTGTAATAAAATAGCCACAGTGCAATTTTGCATGTATGTCAAGTGATGTGTGACCTGCTATGCAAATTTAATACCAAAGCTGGATTCATGTTTCCCAGCTACAGAGCTGTTTAAGGCAGTTTAGAAATCAATGAATATGTAATATGAATTTGATAAGACCTAAATAAAAACCCTATTTATCTACTATGAAAAAGTATTTATACACAGAACACTTAACACAAGCAGAAAACGGACAGAGTTTCCAATTATATGGTTTGCATAAACAAATGTTAAACTGTGTGCACTGAATAGCTAATAATGTAGCCAGTCCTTCTGCATTGTGCTTGAAGCTTGGAAAGTGTTTACAAATTTATGGCTCCCTCTCAAGTTATAAGTAAAATTAAATGTGCAGCTGAAGCTATGGATCTCCTGAGTTCCAGTATTTCTTGTACATCTTTCCTTAGCCTAGGTTCTGTGTTTAAAATACAGTTGAAAGTTTTTAATGCCAATGTAAGCAAATATGTACTTTATGAAATCTTGCAGTTTATTTTTCAGTAAGAGAGATCAACTGATAATAATGGAAGGCAGTGATAAAATCTTGTGGGTTATTTTAGAGTGTGTTGTGTTATTTG
Organism: Peromyscus melanophrys; assembly: GCA_902168415.1. NCBI lineage: Eukaryota > Metazoa > Chordata > Mammalia > Rodentia > Cricetidae > Peromyscus > Peromyscus melanophrys. The sequence goes on along the minus strand of CABHPR010148431.1, from coordinate 29,701 downwards.
GGTCAAAACATTGAGTAACCTTACATTCAGATGAGCACAACACTACTGTTCCTGTTGGAGTAGCCATACTAGTATTCTAGAAAGCATGTCAGGAGTTTGTGGACTGGATCTCATGTAGACACTGGCTTCACTGAGGGCAGAGATGGATTAGATGGGGATATTGACTGATAGCAATCAATTCCAGTTTTTCATTATGAAAAACTATATATACACTTATTTAGAAAATAAGTGAATATGTTTGTGTATATTTGGTGTATGTGCATACATCTTTACGTAAGTGTGCATGTGTAAAAGAGTAAAAGTGTATACACCCACACACACACACACACAATCTGCACTGTTTTATCACACTACTACCAGTAAGATTGCAGACACATTTATTTTGAGTAAGCTGCTACAATATGACTAATAGTGTATAGAGCAGTTAAAAAAAATGTAGAGGTGGGATTTGAAAAAGGCATCTATAATGCCAGCTGGGTGGCAATGATATTTGGAAGACCTTAGAATATATTTCTTTGGTGGCCAAATACTATAACAAAGTTAGAATGAGGTAGAAATGATAATGCAAGTCAAGCCTCTTGGTAGATAATGATGAGCTTTCACACTGAGTTTGTGCTTAGGTCCTTCACAGAGGAGAATTGGCTTCTAGAAATTTAGCTCACTAACAGACACAATTTGTCCTTAGATGATCTGGCAGAATAGATAGTACAGATAGAAAGCCAGTGGTGCCCTGCCTTTGTATCTCCCTTGCCGTGCTTCCTTTTGAGAAGAGAACACAGAGAGTACTTAAATCTCAGAAAATAACTACAAAGAAGGCCACAATAAGTATGAACTATATCCAATCTAATATCAATATTTTAATAGTACACTTTATTTGTGTTTAGTTTTGCCATTGTGTTTTCTGCTTAAGTTTAAGTACACAGTAAATGATGTATTTCACCTGAAAGTTCTGTATTGCTTTCTAAATGGGATATGATGTCAGGCACTGTTCATCTTATTTAATAAATGGGAATGTTGTCAGGGTAAGTGATGTGATCCTCAAAAGACTGGTGACATATTTGGGTCGTGGAGCTGGGTGAAATGAAGAGTTGGCAATTATCTGGGTCATTTCTTCAACACAGACAGCCAAACTTCATGATTCAGACAAAAAAAAATCTGCTTTGGCCACTTTCACTAAACACATGAACTGAAAAATTGCCAAATCTCTATTTCCTGATGCTCTGATCAAACAAGGCTTCTTTGCAGCAGAGTCAGTGATCAGGCTGTCTCCCAGGACAGGCTCTCCTACTTAGCTTAATTAAATGTATGAGGCACCCAATATGGTAAAGTTAACCAAGAAGGTATTTGAACCCCACATTGATCCAAAGTAGTAAACTGCAGCTGAAGTGGGGAGAGAGCCCATTCTTCTAGGGCTACCACCATGTTCCTAAAGGAGCTTAGACATTGACAATCAAGCACTCCTAACCTTCATAGACTGCTCTCTGATTATTTGTTCATGTTGATAAACCTATTGTGGCCGTACCCTGTTGCTGATTCTTCCTAGAAAGGAAGCTAACAAACGGTGTTTGTGAATATAACTACAGAAAAATATTAACATTTTTGCTTTGAAAGAACATCTAAAGATTCAATTATTTTTTAAGATTCTAATTCACTGCTGTACAAACCACAGGCAAAATTGTTATCTATAATTAGCCCTACTCTGTTGCTATACTCCTGAAGCATCAATTGATTAGGAAATGTCCCATCAAATGTTTTCTGTGAATGGAAATATTTCCACCTCTCAGAGATTATAAGGCTCAAAACTAATTAGAATTCACTAAATAAAATTTCGATTAGTCATTGAGATCCTTGTCTATTGTATTCTGTGAGCATCTTTATTTTTTAGGTAACATGACAGGGAGTGTGTGTGCCTGAATGCATGCATGGGTAGTGTGTGTTTGTGTTTGTGTCTGTGTCTGTGTGTTGTGCCCATGTGAACATGAGCTTATACCATTATGGTAAATTGCCTTGGCAGATTCCACTAAACTACAAAAACCTCTAATGCTGGCAGTAGCAATTATGTGGTATCCATAATGTTGAAATAGGCATCCTAGGTTTAAGAAAGTGACATTAGGCTGAAAAACTTAGTTCTTACTGATGTGCTATGAGCATTTTTATGAGCATGAACTTATGTGTGGAAAATGTTAAATCCTCCTTTCAATATCTGGTTGAGCACTAGCCACTTTTAGTATGTAACATGCTGGTTCCTTCAAAAAACTAAAAAATTGTCTAGAGCCTCTCATCCAATCTAATACCCATCCTTCCAGAATAATTTGGTAATTTTACACCAATGACAAATGGCAAAAGTTTAAAGAAATTTATGTGGTGTTTCACTGATCAAAGCAAATTCAAAGACTCACACATAAAATATAAAACATGTTTTCAACTATTGTCCCTAAGTCTTTATTTTTCATAAGTAACAATAAAAATTTGAAATTTTTGTGAACTATACCTAATATCACTATTCTGCAATAGAAAATAAATCCTAGACTCATTGCTTTAGGATGTAGTTTCTAGGGCTTCTTAATGGAAATGCCCCTGGTACCCCCATGCACTTATTTTCAATCCTGAAGTGTCATTTACTTAGCAGTTGAATTGATTATATTTGTGGTTGTATATCTGTACATTAGCTTGTGATTTACTGTGAAATTTGCCATCTTTGCCATGACCAACCCATGAAATTTATCATCTGTCTCTCTGATTTATGTAAAACTCCATTTATAATAATCAGGCCCGATTTCACAAGTCAGAAGTATTAGACTTAAAATTCTTTCATAGATATATTTTGACACTGTATTTGCTGTGCAATTGAAAGATAAATCATGAGGGCAAATCATATATAGAAATTTTGACTTTTATATTTTTAGATTTCATTTGATCTTAAGTATGCTATTATTATAAATTCATTTGCTACTACTAGAAGAGTACTTAGGATAATGGATTCATTTTGCTATCCATGTAGATATTGCATGTTCTTTTATACCTATTCTACTATAATTTTATTTCAGTCTTACTTTAATTTAGAATTGGTTAATGGACTTTCTCATAACTAGAATTCCTTTTTTAATAGTACAAATCTCCTAACTAAATTTTCTCATATTTAAAACTGTTGAGTTACATGGCTTAGAAAAAGGAAACTTTATGTAGTCCCTTTGAGAATGGTGCCTAGTATTAACTGGGCCAAAGAAATGCAAGCAAAGAAATAGTACTAAAGTAACTTTGGGAAGAGAAGCAGAGTTGAGAGATGGAGAGAATTGTTTACATGGTAGTTGCTTCATAAGCACTTGTGAGTGAAGTTGACTAGATTTAGGCTATTCTTGTAAATCATTGTACAAGATTGGTATGAAGCAGGCATGACCTCATAGGGAAACAATATGCTTTTTTGGTGCTGTTCATGGACTGTGGTGTGTCAAACAGCAAACAGACTTGTTACCAAGTCTAGAATATTGTATCTTGTAAAGACAATGATGCCTGCAGGTAACGCCATAATTTAAAGATTGTGTTGTGGAAATTTCAGTGAGGACTTTGTGCTGCATTTAAAACGGTCACAATGTAGATGTCTGAGGGGAAATTTGAATCAAGGACTCCAAGGCATTACCATGTGAACCTAAATTGAAGAACTTACGAAACAGTTTAGTTTTCATCATACTTTGAGTGGAGAAAAAGGAAGACTCAAGCTTGTTCTACCCAGCTCTAAGGTAATTGATTCCTTGTCCATTCACGAGTGCTCAAGTGATGCTGATTTTGAAGTCCCACCCGGAGGCCAGCAAGTAAGACTTTCCAGTCATAGTATTCAAAGTGTAGAAAGTTCCTTGAAGGAGGAGTTCAGTAATAGTTCTGCTTTCTACATTTGTATAACTCTCTGTATGTGTCTCTCTCTGTCTTTCTATGTCTCTATTTCTTTTGTAGTGGTGGACATTGAACTCAGGGCATTATCAGCCTTATACACGTTAGGCACAGGACAAGTATTTTACCACTGAACCATATCTGATCCCTAGAGATACCTTTTATTAAGTTTTACCTACTCATTGTAGACTAGAATCTGTGTAATGTAACTATTAACATATTAATTTGCATTAATTCTCTATACCAATTCTACATGTCATTTTCATGTTTGGAAATTCTATGTATTATAATTAGGCATTTTATTTGCTCATTGAGAAAATGATATACTATTGCAGGAATGGAAATAATGTGGCTTTTTAAAATTTATCTTTTATAAGGTGCTGAGTATTGAATTAAGGGCCTTGCAGTCAAGCATTCTATTGTTGTCCTATGCTTTCTGGATCTCTTTTCATTGTTTTAATTTGGTGGGAGGAAAGTGATTATATAACTCTTCTATGCCAAAACAGTGGTATGTTGTCTTATATACTTGATTTCGTTTTTTGTGTTTCTTTGTGACACATGTTATCATCCCAATCTTATTAATGTTGAAAGCAAATCTGAGGAAGATTAAAAAAAATTCCTGAGATCACAGCATAAGAGGTTTGATCTCGCCGGGCAGTGGTGGCGCAAGCCTTTAATCCCAGCACTGGGGACATAGAGCCAGGCGGATCTCTGTGAGTTTGAGGCCAGCCTGGTTTACAGAGCAAGATCCAGGACAGGCACCAAAACTACACAGAGAAACCCTGCCTCGAAAAAACAAAACAAACAAAAAAAACAAAAACAAACAAAAAAAGAGATTTGATCTCAAATATACCCTGTTTCCAAACACTGTTCCTTTTGGAACCAACTATCCATTTAATCAGGTTTGTTGTGTATGGCATCTAGCTTTATTTTTGGTGTTTTACTCCTGATCTAATGTCAACATTAAAATTGTGTTATGCTTATTGCTTATTTTAAAAATAAAATATAGAAATTGATCCCTTAATTTTTAATGTTGGTAACATCAGAGGGAAAGGATTTCAAATTATCTCAAATATACAATAAGTATAAGCATAAAATAAAAAGAGCAAGTCATACTTTTGGAAATATTCTGCAGTGCCCTAAATTTTTTTTCAAACCATTTCAATTTTATCTATGATTCTTAGATTTTTATTGTTACCACTCAGTATTTCAGATTTTGTGCTTGTCTGTCTCATGATGGCCTAACCTCTTGTCACCAAATAGTCTGCTAATTAGATCTTTAAAAAAAATCTTTGAGCTATTAAAAGTGATCTCATTTGTAAATTTACATAGATTAAACTCAAACATGAATAAAGATATTTGGACCATTCTACAAAATTGTTTCTTGTAATAAAAAAAATATGAACTGAAAAATTGTATCATATTCCTTTATTAAAGACAATCAGTCACATTTTAGTGTAAGTGAAAGATAAGTTTATAAGTAATGGCTACCTTCTCATATTCTTTGATCAACTAAATTGAGTTGAAATTCATAGGCAACAACAAGAAAAATATCTCCAGCACATTAGTTCTTTGCTTTTCTTCTTCCAACATAAATGAAAATCTTAAAATTACTTTGGTCCGAAGGTGAACACTAGGCATATGGTAATATGGTGCAAATGGGCCATTTCAGATGAGATTTCATGATTCAACTTACTTGTTTAATTTTTACAATAAGCAACTTTTGTATTGAGTGACTATTTTGGCCAAATGGGTGAGAAGCAGCAACTTCCTTGCAGAATACTTTGAACCTGAATAGAAAAATAAAAAATGAGAATGATTAATTTTAAAAGGTTCCTTGTATATACCATTGGTGTTTGGCACTAAATAAATGCATATTTATGAAATCATGAATTTGATTATTTAGTATGAATATTGCCAAGGAGAAGCCTTTTAATACATTATGTAGCACTTCTGTACAATAATTGTGTCAGATTCTTGGTATCATGATATAAGGATAAAATTATATAATTAAATATTATTAAATCATTTGAATACTGTCTAGCATATTTTCAGTAATACAAGTATATACTTCAGGAATTCCACTCTATAGTGTCTTTGTTAGTGAAACTGTGAAGTCACACACACACAGTGTCATGTGGTAGAATGAGAAAGCTTTTTCCACTCATTGCACGTTTTGCATATTCTCTGACTTCAGAAATTGTCATTGTCTATCTTGTTTCACTTGTCTTGGCTGTAGAATAGGAATTATAGTACTTAGAGCTCATAAAGGCAGAGGTTTGTTGCTGTTTAAATTTAAAAAACCCAGTGCTGGAGAGATGGATCAGCAGTTAACAACACTTGCTGCTGTTTGAGGTACTCAGATTCAATTCCTTGCAACCACATGGTGTCTCATGATCTACAGTCCCAGGGAATGCAGTGTCCTCTTCTGACTCCTGTGAAGACCAGGAACACACATGTTGCACAGAAATACGTGCAGGCAAAACACCCACATATACAAAGATAAAATTAACTCAATCAAGCTAAAAAAAAAACATGAATGACCCTGAACAATTTATTTAATTAGATTTTCATTTTCAAATCTGCCAAATGAAAGAGCCTTTCAATTTTAATCATTGATAATGATTCTAGGATTACCATAAATGGTGATCTAAATATATATATCTCAGTAAATCATATACCTAAAATTTTATAAATTTTCTTAATTTATCATATTCTTATAATTCATTCAAGTTCATTAAGAATCCTTAAAAAGCACTTCAGAGGAGTTTAAATTTATTTTATTTTATGTGCATGGGTGTTTTTCTGCATTTATGTGTGTATCAAATGCATGCCTTTTGCCTGTATGGCTCAGAAAAGATCACTGGATCCCCTGGAACTAGAGTTATAGATGGTTGTGAGCCACCATGTAGGTGCTGGGATTAAATCTGGATCTTCTGGAAGAGTAGCCAGTGCTACTAACCACTGAGCCAGCTATTCATCCTTCAGTCAAAATTTGTTAAAGGAAGATTCTGATTAGAAATTATACTTTTCACTAGTGGATAACTTGATCAAGTTATTTCTCATTGTATAACTAACTTGTAGTAAGTGATGGCATAATAGAGCTGAAGACTTTTAAAACATGTGCAACAAGTTCTCTTTCCCTCGCCCCTCGCCCCTCATTACCGCCACTCACGTCCAGACTGTTCATGTAGATCTCATCCATTTCTCCGTCATTGGACGATCCCCGTGTCTTTCTTGGGGTCCTGTTTTCCAGGTAGCCTCCCTGGTGTTGTGAGTAGCCGTCCAGTCATCCTTGTTCCACAACTAGTATTCTCCTATGAGTGGGTACATACCATGTTTGTCTTTCTGAGTCTGGGTTACCTCACTCAGGAGGATTTTTTCTAGATCCATCCATTTGCCTGCAAACCTCATGATGTCATTGTTTTTCTCTGCTGAGTAGTATTCCATTGTGTATATGTACCACAGTTTATTTATCCATTATTCAGTTGAAGGGCGTCTAGGTTGTTTCCAGGTTCTGGCTACGCTTGGCTCAGCCTGGGAGGAGGGGACTAGACCTGCCTGGACTGAGTCCACCAGGTTGATCTCAATCCTCGGGGGAGTCTTTGCCCTGGAGGAGATGGAAATGGGGGGTGAGCTGGGGGGAGGGGGGAGGGGTGGGAGGGGGGAGAACGGGGGAATCTATGGCTGATATGTAAAGTTGAATTTTATTGTAAAATAAAATAAAATAAAATAAAAAAAACATGTGCAACAATAAAATGAATCTTTCAAAATGAGTCTCTGTACTCTTCCTCTCAGCCTCCATTGATAATATTTACCATCCATTACAGAGGCAATATAGATCTGAGAACAACATTTATAACTTTTAGGTTTGTGGTCCACCTTCCACCTTAGACAAACGGAAATATTTAAATTCTTAGGATTTTATAAATAACATTAATGTTTTCTTGGGTTAGGAATCTGCCAACAAAGTTACCACTTTGTGATTAGTGAACAGTTCAATGGCACAAAATATATACAGTGTTGCAAACCATCATCTTTATCTATTTCCAAAACTTTTCTATCACCTGAAACAGAACTCTGTATTCTTATGTTTTGAGAGATAAAATCCATCTTGATATTTTTGAAAATTGTATTGGGGTAGTATTTTATCTGCTCATGGATCATTTGCACAGTGCATTTATTGTTTCCTGCATAATTAAGACTAAACAACTATTTTATTTGTTCTAGGTTTATGTCATTTCCCTTGGAGGAAATTCTCACATATTTGCTTATGCAAAATCATAACAGGTCTACATGATAGGATTGGGCCTTGGCGGCAGGTCAATTGACTGGATGGCCTATAATAATGATCTGTCTTGAAAATAATGACTATGCTCTTTTTAATACTCCACATACCAACTCTCATTTTTATATGTTGTTTAATTGTTTAGAAATCTCTTGTTTCTATAATGAATTGTACCTGATGAAATTGCAGCATTGTTATGTGTTTAAATGTGTCAACCATAGTCAAATATTATCATTGAAATGCTTCATTTGCTGAGCATAGACAACACAGTCAAGTGTAATTGAGTAAACAAGAGATGAGGATGTTTTCACTATGTATAATGGTTTTATTTTCTTGCATGAGTATATTATAGATAATTTTTAAGACATAACAAATTATTCAATCCAATTGAACTCTGGGAAATCATTTTGTAGAATAGATGAATACACTAGCATTTTCAATACCTTGTGATTCATCATGTATTTTGAAATTCATAAGGAAAATTACAACTCTTGTTGGTAGCATTATTTAAAAAGCTACATTATTATGTATGACAGACCATGTCAAAATAATTGTGTGCAGGACTAGTCTGGGTTAAGGGGAATCATATTTGATGTTACTAATTTTCACATTATTTCACCCATAAAAATTCTTCTAGCGGCACAAGTTTTATTGCACTGTATTACAGAGTCTCTAATTTATTTGTGGGATAAATGTTTCATATAATGAATTTTCAAGTAAATGTATTCTGAAATTCATGCATATCCAGGGATGCTATAAAACTATAAAAATTTGGTTGAAATTGAGGCAGTTTCCCCATTCTCTTTGGAAACTATATTAGAAAACCTAGAAGATTATATGTTAATGAAGACAATATTTTTCCACTTTCCCTTTTATCCAACGTATCCCTTTTATTGATTTCAAGCTATTATCCCAATTAATAACTTTAAATGGAAACACTCTATCCTACTGTGCTGAGGTACTACTACTACTTAAAGTGTAGCATGTACTAGGCTCCATTTATGTTATTTAACACGTGCCTCCTGATAGAGAAATGTGTTCTGTGTCACATTCTGAATACTTTTTGAAGCATTTTTTCGTGGACCTACCACTATTTGGTCAAATATTTGTCTTTACACCCTCCTTCTTCAATGTCATGAATACTTTCAGATTGCAGTAGTAGTCATGGTGGTGTAAATCCATCCACCTGCACACTGAGCTACATTACCTTGTCATTAGTAAGAACTGTAGCATGAGTCTTAAAAGTTCTTATTAATAAAATCAAACCTGAGGCCAGTTATTGGGATGAACACTGGAAGGTCAGAGAGACAGAATAAGCCACAGCTATCTCACCTCGCTGGATCCTCAGCTGGTCTTGTTTCCTCAGACTGGATGCCCCGAGCCCTCATCCAGAATGGGTCTCAGCTGAACTGTGCTTCTCGAAGGCCTGAAAGCTTAACCAGCCACATGCTTCTCCAGGCCAAATGCCTCTCCAGGGCAAATGCCTCTAGTTTCTGGTCCTCACGCCTTATATACCTTTCTGCTTTCTACCACCACTCCCTGGGATTGAAGGCGTGCTTTCTGGGATTAAAGGTGTGTATCACCGTGCCTGGCCGTTTCCAATGTGGCCTTGAACTCACAGAGATCCAGAGGGATTTCTGTCTCTGAAATGTTAGGATTAAAGGCGTATGCTACCACTGCCTAACCTCTATGTTTAATATTGTGGCTGTCCTGTTCTCTGACCCCAGATAAGTTTATTAGCATACACAATAGTTTGGGGAACACAATATCACCACAAAGAACCATCTGTCTTCCTACTGATATTCCAATATAATATCCAGATATGAAAAAAATAATAGTCTCAGAAATTCAGTCTCATCTGCTTCCATCCTCACTTAGAAGAGAGACATTAGCTTATTTTACCAGGAATTTTATCGAAATAAGTTATCAAACTTACTTTAAGATGCAGTACTATGACTTGGAAATGCAGAATGCATGCTTATCAAGAGGAGTCCTGAGGATTTAGAGATACCATTTTATGGCAGACGCAGGTAATTATATTTAAACATTAGCTTATTTTCCAAACTCTAATTTCAAAGCATGACATTATTTATATTTCTTTAAAATCTAGAATTAACTATCCTTATGACACTGAAGAACACATTTTTCCAAGGACAGTAGAAGGATCTTAAAAGGACACATTGTTCCTATTTCTCCATCTAGACAGTCCTTTTGGTTTAGAACCCTTCTCTGAAAGGTGAATAGTGGTCAGAATGGAAGGGACAATCCTCTCATCAATTAAAAATAAGGAAATATCAGTTACTATGTATAGTTTTAAATGACTCATCATAAATTCAGTATTTATTGAATTATCCCACATAAAGAGTTATATTTTCATATTTGTACACAATAAGTATTCATAATCTCTTTTGTAGCTATTAGCTGTGCATTACTGAATAAAACCTCTGTTTTACATAACCATTGATATAGTGTGGTGATATGTAACAAAAAATGTGTAAAATGTAGAATATGTATAGTGATGATTAGTGCTGTGAAATATAGTGATTGTTTGAGGCATTGCATAAGAGTTTATTTTATTTCTTTTTGTGGGGTTGACAATGAGACAATTCAATACAAGAGCTCAGTTTCTTGTAAGAGAAGCCACATAGAAATAGCTTCTAAACAGAACCGTGAAGGTATAGAAGCAATCTAGGAACCATGTGGGAAGATAGCCTTCCAGGTAAGGACAATAGTGAGTACAAGGAATTTCAAAAACATCAAATATTCCAGGTAGGCTGTAACAAAGAAGAGGGCAAATGACAGCAGATGAGGCAGGAGAATGAATGTTGGTTTGGTTTGGAATACTTAGTGGTCAGAAGCATCTTGCAGACCATTTGCAAGGGCCCTCCCTGGATCTTATACTGAGTAACATGGAAAATAGCTGGGGGGTTTTCAACAACGTAAGCAAGATATTCTTGTGTGGCATTTAATGCATACAGAATTGGATCACAGTTAGGCGTTTACCTAGATATAGTAATGTAAATAGCCATAGGATTTCATAGAATCTACATTTTGTGAGACTAGCATCTTTAGTAGGGAAATGCTTAGTCTGGCCTTGAAAGATTTACATAACTAACAACAGATTTCATAAAATATGTTTCCATTATAGAATTTCCAGTGCTTCTTACTTTACCCAACACACAAAATTTCTAAAAATCTATTTCCAAACTACTTGTAGTCAGCCTGGTTATAGGCATTTTAGGCATCTCCTTTCCCCATTGACAACGATATACTTGAAAGAGCTGCCAAGGTACCAACTTTAGTCTAAAAATCAATTTGAGATAGTCACATTACAAATAGAGAAGGTTACGAAGAATGTAGATAGAGGAATGACAAATTGGACTCATCAGAAATGTAAGAAAGGGATGTTTTTCTGTCTTAAGGGACATATTTTCAAGTAGTATGTCTTGGAATGGACCTACTAAGTTTAAATGTGTTGGTCTTGGTCTGCTTGAATTTCTATAATAATGTTTCCTTCCATAGTATGAAAATGCAAGGAAGTGAATCTTGTGATGATCAGATACAAGGAAGCATGTTTTAAATGAGTACAACTTTAACTGATGGTGTTGTATTCAGTTGTGACTCAGGTAATAGTACAGCCAAAACAATCCCAAGTAGGTCAAGATATCCTTATATTACTTGCTGCGATGATATAAAAATACCCCAGCTGGGAACAGGGATGGAGTGGGAGAGCAATGAAAGAGATATCTTGATAGACAGAGACATCATGAGGGTAGGGAGAAACCAGGTGCTAGTGAAGTTCCCAGGAATCCACAAGGATGACCCCAGCTTAGACTACTAGCAGTGGTGGAGAGGGTACCTGACCTGGCTTACCCCAGTAATCAGATCAGTGAGTAGTGCCCTGTCATCATCCAGTAACTGATGGAAGCAGATGCATAGATCCACAGCCAAGCACCAGACCGAGCTACAGGAGTCCAATCGAAGAGAGGGAAAAGGATTCTATGAGCAAGGGGCATCAAGATCATTATGGGGAAACCTATAGAGACAACCAAACCAAACTAGTGGGAACTCACAAACTTTAGACCAACACCTGTGGAGCCTCCACGGGACTGGACTACCCCTCTGCATAAGCGAGACAGTTGTATAGCTTGGTCTGTTTAAGTGGCTCCTGGCAGTGGGATCCAGATCTATCCCTGGTGCATGAGCTGACATTTTGGAGCCCATTACCTGTGGTGTGTGTGTGTGTGGGGGGAGCAGGAAGATGGATGAGAGGGGTATCTGTGGTTAATATATAAAATTAATAAAAAAATTCTTAATAAAGAAAAAAAAGAAAAAAAACACACACACACACAAAAAATACCCCAGCTGTGTATCTTAAGTCCTGTGAATCATGCTGGACTTAGTAAAAATTTCTGTGAGACAATTTCATTTCCATGTTGCATTTAACTGTAGTTGTTGATATGTTTGTTATATTTGTATTGAAGAAACATGTAAACTTTTGATTAATTGCTGTGCTACTCAGAAGATGAAAATATTGGTCACTATTTTATTTATTTATTTATTTATTTATTTATTTATTTATTTATTTATTTATTGTTTTTTTTTTGAGACAGGGTTTCTCTGTGTAGTTTTGGTGCCTGTCCTGGATCTTGCTCTGTAGACCAGGCTGGCCTCGAATTCACAGAGATCCGCCTGGCTCTGCCTCCTGAGTGCTGGGATTAAAGGCATGCACCACCACAGCCTGGCACTACTCCTTAAAAATAAGATCCAATATGCATTCATCTTTATGTCTGATTAATTATCCCTTCATTATGAAAAAAATATACTTCTTTTGACCTGGTCTTCTACTTCAAACAAATGATTTCATATTTACTTTGTAAATTTACTTGATAAAACCTAATTTTTAAGGCAGTAAACTCTGAAAGTCAATGCTAAACAATGATGTGATTGTTTATTTTTGTTGATTCAGAATATTTAATTTTAATTCAAAAATACCTCTTCTATTTTGTCATAGTCTGTGACTACTACACAGGATGCTGTATGTGTGAAAATCATGTGTTATCTTCAAAATGAACTGACATACGTCATGACTACAAAAAATGTTACTAAGAATTAGCAATCTGTGTGTAAGATCACTGGAGAACCTCAAAGAACCAGTGAGGTCTTAATTGTGGTCAATGGTATCCTCAGTATAACTCCAGGAATCCATATGGATGAATTCAGTGGTCAATAACCTAGCCATGAAATTGTTTATTCAGCTCCCTAGAAACAAAGATAAAATGTGTCTACATCATTGACTCAGGAGTTCATTGTTTACATAACACGCATAAAAAAACCCCCACTATGCTAGCATCTATGTTTTTACCAAAGAAGTTGACTATGGGTGGATTTCATCTTAGATATTCCATATTTTTAATTTGTTGCATGGAGTATGAAAGTGTTAGGCAGCATGCATCCTTTGATTCTAAGATGAAGCACATTGTTACTTTTCAAAGCATCCTGTCAGTAATGTCACTAATCCCCTTGCCAGCAGAAGTCATGAAGCAGAGCTCACTATTCTTGTTTTATAAATTAAGGAACATAGAGATGGAAAATAAAGGTTAGTACAAGATGAAATGAGAAAATTATGGCCTTATCATGATGCATGCTGTCTCCTTGATTTGTGTTTAATAATGTTACTATCAGAAGAATTCAGGAAAATGTCCTGACAGATTCTTCAGCAGAAAAAGCTTTTCTACAAACAAAATTCCCAGGAACATTAAAAGCCAGGGTGAGATGGTGAAAAATTCTAGCAGAGTGTTGAGCTCAAAAGCAATTGCTTTGCACTATGGTTATCTAGGAGACCAAACATTTGACTGTGATTATATCTTTCCCAATTTCTCCAAAAGAAATTATTTCATAAACTTTAATCTGGTTTGATTACATAAGAAACACAGTAAAACACTGTTCTTACATGCAAACACTTAAGATAAGCCTCAGATTCCTTTCCTTTTTATATCTGCCTGAAGTTTTTGTCCTTTCTGATTTTATTAGTAAAAACTCCTTTGAATTTGATGCATTCCAGATAAGCATTTCTTTTTCTCTCTCTCCTTCATCTCCCTTCATTTGTGTGTACATTTATAATGAAACCATGTGATACTGTTTTGCTTATGCTCACATTTACTTATATAAATAGTACTACATCCATATTAGGCTGCTGGAAGTAACCTTTTCAGGTTACTCTGTGTTGCAGCATTCTTGCTGTAAGCCCTTTGAACAATAACACACAATCCCTTGCAATTATAATGTACTAATTACCAAATCATGCCCACACTAATGGGCAAAATGTTGGCTCCCAGGTTTTGGTTCTTGGTTACAGTGCTGCCATGAATACATTTCAGTACTACTCTTAGTATCTCCAGAGAAGTCTTCAAAACAGCAACTTCTCACTCCACATCTAATTTGAAACACATCTGATTCAAAGACATAGCCAGTGTAGGATAAACTCCTTTGCTTCCATATCTTCTTATTCCTGGCTACAGAGCTGGCTTTTGAAAGGAGAGGGTGTCTCTAGTCTTGCCATTTATGGCCATAAGTGCATTTGGTCACAGCATGTAGGGGTGTAGACAGTTCCTCTCAGGAGTCACTGTGACTAACAACGCCTCTAATATCCACCAATGGATAAATAGATGAATAAAATATGTCCTAGCCACAAAATCTGAATGAAATATTAATACATACTAAAAGATGTATTCATATGCCTGTAGGAGGCTAGGTGAAAGGTCACAATGGAAGGAAACATATCATATGAGTCTACTAATATAATATATTCAAAACCAAGAATGTACAAAGAATCAGAAGAGACTAGTACTTGCTAAGGGATAGTAGGAGAGAAATAGGAATTGACCTTTAATAGGTTAGAGTCTCCTTTTGAGGTGAGAAGAAAGTTCTGGGATTAGACAGTGGTGATGGTCACACAATATTGTGAATGTGCTTCATAGTACTAAATTATATGCTCTAAAATGATTCATGTTTGAATTTATGCTTTTATCTAATATTACCTCAATTAGAAAAACTAGAGAAACCTAGGAGAATTTTAAGTATGCAGTGAGTTATGGTTGGAGAAGGTTGTTATTAAGAAATTTGCCACCTGAGCTGAAACTGCAAGATATAGCCCTTCCTAGTAAACATGGTCTCCATTCAAATACTCTTTGAAAATCAATCTACCTCAAGACCCAATGATACCACTCTTGGGCATATACCCAAGGCATGTTCAATCATACCACAAGGGCACTTGTTCAGCTATGTTCATAGCATTATTTGTGATAGCCAGAACCTGGAAACAATCTAGATGTCCCTCAAATGAAGAATGGATAAAGAAAATGTGGTGCATATACAATGAAATATTACTCAGCTGTAAAAAACAATGGCATCATGAAATTTGCAGGCAAATGGATAGAACTAGAAAAAATCATCCTGAGTGAGGTAACCCAGACTCAGAAAGACAAACATGGTACATACTCACTCATAGTGGATACTAAATATAAAGCAAAGGATAACCAGACTACAACCCACAGCTCCAGAGAAGCTAGCTAACAAGGAGGACCCTAAGAGGGATGCATGGATTGCCCTGGGAAGGGGAAATAGGTGAGATCTCTGGAGTAAACTTTGGGCGAGGGGGGCAATAGAGGGCAATAGCCACGTGTTCCAAGCTGAGTCAAGCCTGGGCTCCGGCTTCCTTAAGCTCCAACCACGTGCGTTGGCGTTTTAGCCAATATCAGCTCTATCTGTAGTTGCAGTCCAGTGCAGCCGACCGGTAGCTCTGGCAGGCCTGACTTGTTGGTAACACCAGCTGTGGGTAACTGCTTGTAGCTACGGTCAGTTGGTCCTGGGGCCTAGGCCGAGCTAGACCCAAGCTAGGGAGCCAGGCCCACCCACACAGGAAACCGGACCCACCGCCAAGCTAAGCCAAGTGGTTTTTAATGAATTCCTGCCACATGGGCACCAAATGTAGATGAACAGTCTTATTAAATAAGAAACACAGAGCCAATTGCAGAGTTAAAAGCCTAAGAGGTCAGAGCAATAGATAAGAGCTAAAAACCCTTTCTTACCCTTCACTGCCACTGCTGTCCTTCCCCTCAGCAAAGAGGTCTAATTCCTATGTATCTGTCCTTTAGTGACTTTCTGTTCTGCCTTCTCATTGGCTGTAAACCCAACCACATGACCTCCTTGTCACTGCCTGTCTATACAGACCTCCAGGTCTTCTAAGGTTGGTATTGAAATTAAAGGCGTGTGTCTCCATGCTGGCTGTATCCTTGAACATACAGAGATCCGCCTAGCTCTGTCTCCTAAGTGCTGAGATTAAAGGCATGCACCACCACTGCCCAGCTTCTGCTATGGCTTGCTGTTAGCTCTGAACCTCCAGGCAACTTTATTTATTAACATACAAATAAAATTACGTTTCAGTACAAATAAAATATCACCATATTACAGGGTCTGGGAAAGGTGTAGTGTAGTCCATTGGTGTTCCCTGGAGAACTCCGCTCGGTCTACCTCCAGAATCCAGGATCCAGTAACCAAGAGAGCCAGCACATCTGGATCTCGGGTCTTAAAGGCTCCTGTATTGGTCCCGCCTTTTGGGTGTGATAGTTACCAAAGCCTCAATGGGGGTAGTACTGCCAGGTCAAAGCTGGAAGAGTTACCCATTACATCCACTTCACCACAGAGTGAACACTTGAGTAGGACTGTTGTTCGTTTCTCTCTGTACTTGCTATTATTAAATGCTGAGTCTGGTCCAGGATGAGGAACTATGAAATAGTTCTGGGTTGAAAAGTAGAAAGAGTCTATGTGTACCAACCTCTTATCATAGGATTTTCTTAAAGATGGCAGAATTTCATTATAATATCTTTTGATAACCATGAAGGTGGGAATATTGCCTCTACTCCTACAAATCCTTTAGTAAGGGAGGAATTTAATGAAACTTGGAGATACTATGAGAATGTTTTTGATGGTACCACCCATATGTTGGTATTGACAGAGATCTACAGAGTTCATATAGAATACTTGCTTTGAGTGTTTTAATTAACCATTTTCCATTTCTAATTAGTGAGAGTACATTAAGTAGAATTGAGATAATATTCAGTACACAATCCACCTTGTAAACATCTTGAATGGAAATGGCTGTTAAACAAGCATGCTCAGTAACAACTGAAACTCAGGCAAGTTTAGTCAAGCAAATCAATGCAAGTTCATCTTTCAGTGTCAGCTGACTGAGTTTTGGACTAGTGATGAATGCCTTGACTAAAAAGATGAAATGCTGGAATGCCAACCAGTGTTCTGACACTTACAGATGGTACCAATTACTGCCAGTGGAGCCTGTCCTGCTGTGAGCCCAAGATGTCTGATTTGTGGCTACAGGAAAATGAAAAAGAGGCCTTCCAGCTGGACTTGTCACCTGTCCTTTATTGTTCTTTAACCAAAATTGTAACAAAGTGTGAATGTCCCCTCCTTTTTTCTTTTTTGGTGATGGTAGCTGGGGACATAGAATATGAAAAAGAAGCAATATTGCTCATGTTAATTGCAGAGTCATGTTAATTGCCAAGCATATTCCAGAAAATTTTGAGTAGGTCACTAGCCAATTATTTTCTCACCCCGTTTCTAATGTACAAACTGGAATGTGAATAAAAGATCATGAAAATATCCCAAGCTTGTGATTTTCATTGAGCTGTGTACATACAAATATCATATAGTATGTCATTTGAAGAAACTACTTCTGTTAGAATAATCACTGTGCTACTGTCCTGTGGAAGATTTTGGATATTGGATCTTCTGTGTTTATGCTCCAGTAGCAGACAATCCCAGGACACATATTTGAAGTCTAATAGTCAAATGTACTCTATTCTTCTCTTTCTCTGCATGTGTATGCTGCATTCATACTTGGAACCATCATCCTACGATAATACCTGGGTACAAACTGCATCCTCCTTCTAAGATTAACGAAGTAAAATTTAAATTTTATTATTCTTACTTATGTGTGGGTATGCATATGTAAAGGAGGCTTGTATGCCACAGTCATGTGTGGTGATCAGAGGATAACTTTCAGGAGTTGGTTCTCTCTTTCTATTGTGTGGTGCCTAGGGATCAAATTCAGGTTATCAGCCTTAACAACAAGTACTTTTATACCCTGAGCCATCTCTCCAGACCAAAATCTAAAAGATAGTATCATCATCAATAATAACTTTAGCCACAATATTTTGACAGCTTCTTTCTTCATGTTTTATATATATTATTTACTAATAATACAAAATATCATTATAAATTTTCATATAGGTATACAGTGTACTTTGATCATATTTATCCCTCCTGCCATCTTCTCTTATCTCCTTTTTTCCTGCATCTGTTCCCCATCTTGCCTCCTAATAGTGCTCCTTCTGCTTTTATTCCTCGAAAATACAGAGTCCACATGTGATTGGAAAGTCTATCTTATTCCACTTAGCATGATGATCTCCAGTTATACTCATTTTGTGAAAAGTGACAGAATCTCATTATTTGTGAATAAACGATACCATGTTGTGTATATATGGGATATTTTATCTATTCATCCACTGGATAACAGATTTGGAGAAAGTATTAGCTCAGGTGATTTTCCTCTATTGTTCCTAATATTACAACCAAACTTATTGACATATTACTACCCCATGTTATCAATGAAAAGTGATGAAGAAACATGGCATGCATTATTAGAATCTACAAAATTGATTTGAACACAATCTCCAAATTTTAAGAATGAATGCAGCCAAGAATAGAAAAGAAGAGTTTTTTCAGTCCTTATCATATAATATGAGAACAAACCTTCTTCAACCAATGGTGGAAGCATAAGAAAGCTACTGACATCAGGCTGGAAGGTAAATAGGATGACAATGGGAGGCAGAAAGGCAACAGCAGTGAAATGTTTAAATTTTAATATTATTATTGGTAGCTGGGTCTTATAGGTAATAAACACTGTAAACTATAGTCTTTCTGGTTCTTGATAATGGTAAGTCACGTGGAGTGTGGTGGCCAGATGTCAGAAACTTGAATCAGGAAAAGTCATCTTTTCTACAACTGTTCAGCCTATAGGTGACAGTAGTCTCTTCCAAAGGACTCGAAGCCAAGATAGCCATATCCACCAACAAGTTCATCAGGATCTGGAAAAATCCCTCAGATGCAGGCTAAGGAAAGGAGATGCCAGTCCAAACCCCAATCCAAAGAGTCTGGGAACAGTGTCAACTCACATGGCCTAGTCATTGCTGTGCTGTGTTTACCCACATGTTGGCCTCTATTTAGCATGGTTTTCCAGATAAAAAGCGACTACTGGAAGCCAACCTTATGATCAAACAGAAATGGAGAGCTTGCCCTAAAAATACTTAACTCACTAATGGTTGGTGTATGAGCACATTTTAACTTTTCTAACACAATATTCTTTAATGCATTTTAAGTACATTTATTCTTTTTCCCATTTTCTACCTATGGTTTTTCTTGCTTGACAAAACTCATATATTGTAATTCCAGGTTTATATTTGTATTCTGTCACATGTTTCTCTTATATGTGCAATATAAGACAAATGCATAGGAGGGAGACTAATGGAGAAGAGGGAGGAAAGAGTAATGGCAGAATCGATGTTAGCAAGATATATTGATGCCTGGATGAAAATCTATTGTTCTTTATAAATTCATATACCCAAGTAAAAACCATAAATATTTATCTTAGAAAAGGAGCTAGATTCCTTCTTAAGTTTCTGAATGAATGTTTGATTGTTAATGTAGTATGTTAATTTAGGTAGAGCCCAGCTTTGGTCATGTATTAGCACATGACCTGAAATCCTTCCAGAAATGAGGTGTCATCATGATAGTGAGAGCTTACAAAAGAAGCATACTCTCCTAAAGACACCCATAGTCTCTTTGAAAGCCCAGAGTTTCTAATGGTTAGGACATTTCAAGCAGTACAGGTTGAGTCTACAGTGTGACTTCCTATTGAAAGGAGATATGGATTGCACTCTACTGTTTTTTTCTTTCTTATTGGATTGCTGACTTTTGAATACTTGGCCTATCCTTGACTTAAGCATAGGAAAGGCTCCTAACATTAGAGAAAACCTAGCTGATGATTTACTAGCATTCTGAAAACAGACCCAAGTTTTCAAAGCTGATGTTTCTATTGTAGATATTCCTCCAACTTTGGTGCAAAGATCAATAGAGTCTGTCACAAAAGGCGTGTATGTTTTGGGGGGAATTGATGATATTGCTATTTTGTGTAGATGGATACTTTAGAAGGACCACTGGGCCAAGAAAGAAATTGTCAAGGCATAAACTGCCAAAGACTTACCGACCATGATTTGTAGCTAAAGAAGTTAATCACATGGCTCTAGAGAACTAGGTAAGGGTATGAGTCCTATGCAGGTCTCCTTTTAAACAGTTATTCTCCCAGGCTTATCAAACTTGCTCTCCTGGGTGCCCTTCTCCTAAACTATGTAACAACTCTGTAGGTCTTAGTCTTCCCAGGGACTGACTTCTTATAAAAAGGGTTCTCTGTTGTAACATGACTCTTAAAAGGTCTTATTACATAAAAACATGAAGCTAGAAATTTGGGTTAAAGTCTTAGAGAGATGAGGGAAATACCGAAAGCCACCAGCTAATCTTACCTCAACAACTCTGCAGCTTCCAAGGAGTATGACTTCCTGTCTACCCAGACTTATATGCCTTGCTTTTCTGCCTTCTCATTGGTTCTTAGCCCAGCTACCTCACTTCCTCTTCCTACACAGCTCTGTCACTGTCTGTCTGTCTGTACAGACCTCCAGGTCTCTATGATTGGTACTGGGATTAAAGGCATGTGTCACCACTCTTTGTTCTGTTCCCTAGTGTGGCCTTGAAAACACAGAGATCCTGCTTGCTAATGGATTAAGGGCATATGCTGCCTGACTTCTTTGTTTACTTAAAATGGCTGGCCTTTCCCTCCTGATCTCCAGGCAAGCTTTATTTATTAACACATAAATAAAATATCACCACATTTCAGCACAAATAAGATATCATATTCACATGGAGATTGTTGGTACTCAAAGAAAGACAGCTATTGCTCACAGAGATTTGAAATCAAAGAATATCTTGATGAAGAAGAACGGAACGTGTTGTATTGCAAACGTGGGACTGCCTGAGACACGATTCTGCCACAGATACAATTAAGATTGCTCCAAACCACAGAGGAGGCACAAAAATAATTATGCAGGGAACCACGACCACTCCTAACAGCGACTTTGAAATCTCCAAAAAGGATGACGGAATCCCACAAGTATGATTCCACATGGAATGTGATAAAGCCATTAAGCTGATTAACACCACCAGAAGATCTGCTTTGGACTACAAACTGTTCAGGACAATTTTGAGATGGGTAGCTGAGATGATCCAGTCTCACAGACTACTTGAACAAGGACTTGAGATAAGCCCTGCACTTTCGCATTATGCAGAGACTGGACAACAAATGATACAGCTAGCTCTCTCAGGACTTGACAATTAACCCAAAAATTTTCTTTTCAGGATGCCCTAAAGATGCCTTCACCCCCATACAGCAAGAAGTAAATTTAAGAAAATGACGCCCACATTCCCAAGAGGTGGGGTGGGTAGTTTTTGGTCTTTTGAGTTATGGATATTATCACTGTTTACGATGATTGGTTACAAGTTGTTAATTGTTAATGGTAAAAAAAAAAAGCTAAACAAAGGAGATTAGATTCAAGGTTCTTGTTTAAAGAAAAGAAAAGAAAAAAGAAGATATAGATAAGAGCTAGATCATTGAATCCACTCTGAAAAAAAAAAGATACAGAAATAATAGGATAAAAGGGTAGATTACTGAATCTGCTCGAAAAAGAAAAAAAGAAAGATATAGAAATAAGATTAAAGGTATATTTTGAATTAATCAGAAAAGAGAAAAGAGGGAATATGAATATGATAAGATAAAAAGGTAGATTATTGAATCCACTTTTAAAAAGGAACTACTTGTTTTAAATATTTTTACATTGGATAGGATGTTTGTATATTGTATACAATTTTGGAATGGGCTCACCAAAATAGAATAAATAAAGTTTTTTTTGTCTGAATTTGTCAAATGTTAATGGACTAGACATTGTAAATGTAATTCTTGACTGTACATATTGTATATTCTTATTCTTATATTGGTTATAACTTTTTTTATTTTAAACAAAAAAGGGGAAAGGTGGTTGAACTATTGTGCACCCCAATAAACTTATCTGGGGGTCAGAGAACAAAACAGCCACTACATTAAACATAGAGGTTAGACAGTGGTGACACACACCTTTAATCCTAGCATTCCGGAGGCAGAGATCCATCCAGAACTCTGTGAATTCAAGGCCACACTGGGATCAGAGCCAGGCATAGTGGCACACACCTTTAATCCCAGGGCTTGAGATCTTATGTCTTGCTTGGGAAGGACACATGTCTTTAATCCCAGGAAGTGATGACAGGAAGCAGAAAGGTATATAAGGCATGAGGACCAGGAACTAGAGAACTTTTAAGCTTTTAGGCTTTTGGTAGCAGATCAGCTGAGATCTATTCAGGTGAGGACTCAGAAGCTTTCAGTCTGAGGATTCCTGGAAACTGGATGGGGTGAGGAGTTGTTAAGGTGAGGTTAGCTGTGGCTTGTTCTGCTTCTCTGACTTTTCAGAATTCACCCCAATACCTGGCTTCCGAGGTTTTTTTAAATTTAATAAGACCTTTTAAGATTCGTATTACACTCTATTGTCTCCTGAACCCATTTTCATTTCCTGGCTATAAATCCAGAGGGATAAAATTGATGTAATCCATAGACCATGGTCCCCAGGTGGACAGTCTTCTGTAGGGTTGGGGAGAATGCTGAGCCAGCTTATGCAACATTAAAACCAGGTGGGTACCTCCCTATTTGCTTCTGCACAGTGTGTCTAGGACTTGGCACAAATTAGCATGTTTGTCTTTCACTCCACTTGGCCACTAGCCAGCAGGGATAGTCTATTTTCATTTTGAAATTTTACCTGGCAGATCCTTAAAAGTCACCAGAGAACTTTGCTAAGTAATAAAAAGCAACTTTTATTGAAAACTAATTTTTTCAGATGAATATGCCAGCTGTTTAAAAATGCTCTAGTCATATTAAAATATATTTTAGTAATATGTGTACAAATGCAGATCCACTAGTAAAATGCTTTTTGACAGTAGCTTATAAGTACCATATTCTACAGTGCCTCTAAACCTCCTTCCATGTAGATCTAGAAATGTAATAAATTAAAAATATGTACACTAAGTGAATAAATACTGATTTGGAAATGAGATGACATTGCAAAATTCACTATATAAATTTCAGAATGGTTGTTAAGGACTAATACAGAAAAAAAGACCATATTTGTTCACTCAACAGCTTTGAGATTCCAGGAGTAGGTTAAATGTAATGACTTCAGAGGTTTGAACTATTCTGCTTATGTTTCTTCCTCTCTATGTGTCTACATACATGGCAATTACATGTTTTCTGCTGTCTAAGCATCATGCTAGTTAGTGGGATATGCATGAAACATGGGGATTAATCAAATAAATTGATTTTATCACAGCAACACACAAAAAAATAATAATATAGAAAAACTGGTATCAGGAGCCAGGATTCTACTCTGATAAGTCTGATCATGAGGTTCTTATTCTTTTGAAAATTAGTTGTAGGATGAATATGAAATAGTTTAGAGCTATGGGAAGAAAAGCCCAAGAATCCTGCAAGCAGAGATTAATGGGCCATTCTGGTGGGAGTTTAGATGACTATAATGCCAAGGTGAGTAAAAACAGTAAAGCTCATGAGGCTTCAGAGGGATATGATGACTCTATTAGAAACTGGAATAAAGATTATTCACATTATACCCTGGAAAAAGAAACTGGCTACATTCTACCCATGTCCTGAAAAGTTGAGCATAGCTGAATTGAAAAGAAATTAAGTTAACTTTTTTCAGAGATCTTTAGACAGCATAACATCCAGGCTGTGGGATAGTTATTGCTCACTGCTCTCAGCTCTATAGTGAGAGAAAATAGTAAGATATGAAGAAAGGAGCATATTTAAGTTTAAAGATGCAAAGGGGGAATGTGTAGAGAAAGTAACTATAATCTTAAGGAGAAATCTTGTGCTTGCCACTTTGTCTGTTAGAGATGGCCTTAGAGCAAGACCTCACTCACTGAAGGGTAGAACTTGTGAAAACATACATTTGTGTGAAAGGAGAGAGCCTGAAATAAATCTTCACTATAGGGGTCAGTCTCCCTGTGCCCTAGGCCCAAAACAACTGATTGGGGAAGTATTTTCTCAGGTCGAGCTGCCAAGGTGAACAGAAGCCACTGTGGCTGCATTAGGAATGGTCTAGACTACATCTCAATCTGTCAATGCAACTTTAATGCATCACCCACATAGTGCTGGTTTTACAGGCATGAAAAGTGCAGGAGTGAGGAGGTCCTGGGGAATTGTTCCAGAAAGCCTCACAGGTCAGGCGATATGTGGCAGGGTCACCTTCCCTGGAAGAAGGTTCCAAAAGGCTGCTATACAAAGCTGTGAAGGTAAAGCCTAGTTGTAGTAAGGGTATCCGAATGTTGCTGATGCCAGGATCATGGAATAACTCCCAAGGAAAACTACAAACACAGAGCATATCTGGGCCAAGAGAGACCTTTATGTGCTGTAAACTGTGAAGCTAAAGGGGAAGGTATATCTCAGGCCACTAGATTCTATTAAAGATCTGGATAATGAACACAGATCTCTAGGACTGAATGTCTGTCCTGTTGTTTTTCAGTCTTCCTTCGGCCCAACATTTCCTTATTATTCTTCCTTTCCTCCATTTTCATATGTGAATGTATATTCTTTGCCATTGCAATATGTCTCGTTTATTTTACAAGGACTCACAGTTAGAATGCCTTGAGTCTCAGGAGAGACTGGATTTTTAAATGGTGTTTTAAATGTTAAATACTATGTTGACGTTTAAAATTAAACTGAATTAATTCTGCATAATGAAATGGCCACTACCCTTTGAGAAACAAGAGTGGAGAGTTATGACTTACAAGTGATGCATTTGGGTGTCAAATTGACAAGAGGTAAACTTGTGATAGTCCTAATTGTAAATTTAATGGTATTTAGAGTAATCTAGGACACATAACTCTTAGGATGGCTATGAGGGTATTATCAGAAAATTTTAACTGAAGTGGTAAGACTCACTATGAGTGAACGTAGTTCCATTCCATGAGGTTGGTTCCATGCCTGAATTAAAAGGAGGAAGTTATCTAAAGACCAGCATTCCTCTGTCTTCTTGAATATGAACACAATGTGATCAACTGCATGTTCCTTTCACTACAATTCCAGCTGCTTTCAGTGCTGCACATTCTCCACCATACCTTGAAACTGAGTTAAACTCATTTTCCTTGATAATTTGTTGTTCAACATTTGTCACAACCACTAGAAAAGTAACACAGATGGGTTAGGAACTATTGTAATAGTTGAGGTGAAGGATGACCTGGCCTGAAAAAGGCATTAAAACAATTATATAGGGAATTTAATCAATGCAGAAAGTGGTCTTACTAATGCACTTGGATAGGAGGGAGGCACTTAACTCTGTTTTCATTGGCTTGATCTGGCCAGATAATTGTTTCAGTTCTCTACTTTGCTTTGACTATGTCACAGTCACTGTATGGTTTGCATAAATTGCTTAATATCTATAGGCTTTATTTTAACCACCTGAAAAGAAGGGAAATAATTCTTGTCACCATTGGTAATTGCCTTATAGGAATACTTTACACATTTGTGTAAGTACTAGCATATTCTTGACATGAAATGATCATTAATACATGATCTATTATTTATCCTAAAGTGTGTCAAGAACTTCTAGAACTTCTGTGATATGTTAATATGGTCAGAAATAAGGCATGCCAAACATCTGGTACTAGTTGCCAACTATTAGCAGTGCTTAGAATAACAAAATGCCCAAAGCCAGCATACATGCAAATTCAACCTTCAGCAAGTGAATAAGTAAAACTATTCCTAGGACTTCAAATCAGTAGTTTACTTTGAAATTCCTCATTGTAGAAAATAAAACTTTATGATGGTCAGGAGGCCAGTTGGCAGCAGAAAGGAGCTCCATGTAGGCTACTAACAGAACCAGTATTGAAATACTTTATTCTAGGAGGAGTATTGCAATAGGGAGAGAAAGTCTACACATACATCCAGGCTTCAGAGGTTTTTATCTCAGATCACTGCTTCTTAGCGATTATTTCAATAATACTACCCAGAGATATAGCGATTCCTTGAGTTCCCTTTTTTTTCTATTTTTTTCTGATTCTTGTCCAATCCACAAGAGACCCACAAAGTAGTTTGTCAGATAACTTATAGATCATCTGCAGAGAAGAGCTCTCCTGTCAGTGTGCACATGGCAGGCCCTATCAGTACTTGCCAAGTTGTAGATACACTTTTTAGCTGACTGTGTTAAAAAATTCATTATAAAGACTTAAACCAAGGTAGCAATACTTGACTTCACATGAATGGTCAATTTTTATAGGCATGTAACCATTTTTTGAAAAATACAAAGGGCTGATTATTTGGAAGTTTCTCCTTGGGAACATGAATGTGTTGCAAGCAGAGAATACACAGTTGTTTAGGTTAGTTACTTGTCAGTAGAGGCAGGAAGAATTCTATAACCCTGCAGCCTACCTACTATTCTGTCTAAGCAATACTCAGTGACATGTTTGTGGCTTCCTTTTTTTGTATATAAATAGAACTAGGTTCAAAACAATTTGATATTTGGTCAAGAGGTTATCACTGACTCTAATTTAGAGATGCAATTGGTTTCCCATTACTGACTGTGGTCATATTGAAATAATTATAATTAGTAAATTACCTGTGCGGTTTTGTCTGAAAATAGGGTTCATTGGTTTTTTCTTATTAATGAACTGCTCAGAATAAATTAATAAAACGCAGCTAATTTTGACTACTCATGCAGCATATTACCTGTCTGCTTTATATTATCTCTCAAAAGCATTTGGTTGTGGTTGAGTGAAACTGTCATTCATTTATTCATTAAAACATTTGTGACAAAATGTCCATGTCTTCAGCACTGTCATCTTAGGAAACAAATGCTATAGGGTTCTGTTGCTAGAGTTTTCCTGCCTGGCCCACAGTCAGGACAAATCTCTCTCACCTGCCAGTCCCACAGCCACTCAGACCCAACCAAGTAAACACAGAGACTTATATTGCTCACAAACTGTATGGCCGTGGCAGGCTTCTTGCTAACTGTCCTTATATCTTAAATTAATCCATTTCTATAAATCTATACCTTGCCAAGTGGCTTGTGGCTTACCGGCATCTTTACATGCTGCTTGTCCTGGAGGTGGCTGCCTGTGTCTCCTTCCACCTTCCTGCTCTTTTCTCCTCTCTGTTGGTCCCGCCTATCTTTCTGTTTAGCCACTGGCCAATCAGTGTTTTATTTATTGACCAATCAGAGCAACACATTTGCCATACAGAACATCCCACAGCAGGGTTTTCTTCCCTAAAACATTATTTCTATTTAAGCCTGGTGTACTCTTCTTTGTTTTAGGCAATAACCCATCTCTCTATCTATCAACCACTCTTTGATAAATACTAGATTTGATCCCTTATACATCATAAACATTGTAAGTGTTATAGAAGTTGACCTTAGTAGGATTTTCTATGATCCTTGACATTGAGCTTATAATATAACTTTAATGGAAAAAAAGGAAAAAAAAAAACTGTTAACTAATAACATATTCCCAGGTTAGCAAAGTCAATGCCATACATCCTGGAACTCCATGATTTGTGTTGATGACTTTTGGAGTGCTGTCAGTTGGTTTTCAAATCATTAGATGCACAATTTATCAAGATATATAATTAATGCATGGAAATTGTAGCTTTCAGAAAATCTCAATAAACATAAGCACTTTAATCTAACAATTTACTTGAAAGAATGTTGTTTTGATTGGGGAGATACAAAAAGCCAGGGCTTTGTTTTGTTTGTTTTTTGTTGTTTATTTTTTGTTTTTTGTTTTTATTTAGGTTTACTCTCTTTTATTCTACATACTGTCCATGGTTCCTCATCCCTTCCCTTCTCCTGCTTCTCCTACCTTCTCCATCCCACCCCCACCCACTATTCATAGGGAGTAAGGTCCCCCTTGGGTATTGAACACACGCTGGCATACCAAATTGGGCCAGGCCCAAGCCCCTCCTCCATGCATCAAGGCTGAGAAAGACATGGCACCATAAGCAATGGACTCTAAAAAAGCTAGTTCACTACTCGGGATGAGTCCTGGTCCTATTGCCAGGGAACTCACAAACAGATCAAGCCACATGTCTGTCACCCTCATTCAAGGGGCCTAGTGCAGTCCAATGCAGGCTCCCCAGCTGTCAGTCCAGAGTCCATGGGCTCCCATTACCTTGGGTCAGCTGTCTCTGTGGCTTTTCCCATCATGATCTTGTTCTCCCTTGCTCTTATAGTCCCTCCCCCCTCTCTTCAACTGAACTCCAGGAGCTTGGCCAAGTGCTTAACTGTGGGTATCTGCATCTGCTTCCATCAGTCACTGGATGTAGGTTCTATGATGACAACTAGGGTAGACACCAATCCGAGTACAGGGGAAGGCTAGTTCAAGCACCCTTTCTATCATTGCTATTAGTCTCAGCTGGAGAAATCATTGTGGGTTCCTGGGGATTTCTCTAGCACCAGATTTCTCCCTAACCCCATAATGGCTCATTCTGTCAAGATCTCTTTCTTTGTTCTCCCTCTCTGTCCCTCTTGGAACTCAGACATCTCAAGCCCTCATGTTCCTACCCCCCATCCCCTCCCATCTACTGCCCCCTCCCATTTACCCAAGAGATCTTAACCGTTTCCCCTTCCTGGGGCAATCCACGTATGTCCCCCTCAGAGTCCTCCTCTTTACTTAGCTTCTCTGGGGTTGTGGGTTGTAGCCTATTTATCCTTTGCTTTGCATCTGATATTCACTTATGAGTAAGTACATACTATGTTTGTCTTTCTGAGTCTGGGTTACCTCACTCAGCATGATTTTTTCTAGTTCCATCCATTTGCCTACAAATTTCATGATGTCACTGTTTTTCACCACTGAGTAATACTCCATTGTATAAATGTACCACATTTTCTTTATCCATTCTTTGGTTGAAGGGCATCTAGGTTGTTTCCAGGATCTGGCTATTACAAATAGTGCTGCTATAAACATAGTTGAGCATGTGTCCTTGTGGTATGATTGAGCATTCTTAGGGTATATGCCCAAAAGTGGTATAGCTGGGTCTTTAGGTAGATTAATTCCCAATTTTCTAAGAAAGCGCCATACTGATTTCCAAAGTGGCTGTACAAGTTTGCACTTCCACCAACAGTGTACAAGTGTTCCCCTTTCTCTATATCCTCTCCAACATAAGCTGTCATCAGTGTTTTTGATCTTAGCCATTCTGGCACGTGTAAGATGATGTCTCAGAGTCATTTTGATTTGCATTTCCCTGATGGCTAA